>VDFB02300509.1:28374-61548 GCA_007258455.2 Sequoia sempervirens | reverse complement strand
ATTAAAATAATTTTCATGAGCAAGTTGCAAAAGCTAGAGGATTTGAGTGATTAGGATTAGGATTAATCAGGATTTGATTAATTAAAAGGGAGATTAGCTGATTTGACAATTTTGACTTAGAATTTTGAATCAAAATGAGAAGAAAATGATTTTAGATTTAATTAAATAAAGTTTGATTTATTTAATTAAAAGGGATGATGTTAGATTAAATAAAATAAAGATTAATTTATTTAATTTAATAGAAAGACTTTAGAGCTAAATTAAATAAAGTGAATTATTTAATTAAGAGAGAGACTATAAGATTAATTAAATAAAATGATTTGTTTAATTAATAGGAGATGATGACTTAATTAAAGATAAAATTGATTTATTTAATTAAGAGATGAAATGTGATGAATTTAATCAAATAAAGATTATTTGATTAAATGGTTAGCAAAGGAGATGATTCAAAATGAACTAGTGTTAGTAAAATCAAGATCAGGTGTATAGGATCAATCGATACATTTTTCGTGTCTACGCGTTGATGCACACCTTTTTTTAGTTTCTTGTGCATTTCTTTACACATTCTTGTGCCCGATATTACTTGGTCTATTTATTCTCTTAGAATTAAGGGAGGACTATGACAGTGTTATGCTAATGCTTCTTTCAATGTATTAGAGGAATCTTCTTGTTGGGAGGCCTCATGAAACTTCTATCTTTATCTCTCATACGGGGGATTATTTTAGTGGATCATATTTTGAGATTCTAGTACTCCTAATCATAGTACTATTTATATTTTCAACTTCATAGAGTTTGATTGACTTTGTGTATTCATGGTTTAGTATGGCTCCTATGTTCACTCATGTAGTGTTTTGTCTCTCTTATCTTGATCTACATTTCATGGATATTTGTTGATTCCAACAGACACCAATTCATCATCAATAGAGTTTATAGCTTCTACATACTTTAGGATTTCATCATAATGCTCCTATCATCATGTGATATCTTTTTCAGAAGGTCTTAAATCGTTCTCTTCCTCTTTTTGGAGAGGAGTTTTGTTCCCACTAGATTTTCTCCTTTACTCCACTTTGTGAGAAACTTTGTACATGGGTACTTAAAATGGCCTCGTAGTTAGGACCCATTTCTATCTATTTTCACTTTTATGATCTCCCCAAGTATCACTGAAGGGGGGGTGTTAGAGTGAATAATTTATCTATTCACCATACTTAAGTGTACTTAGGTTGATGAGGTTAGTCAACATCTTGTCTAACTAAATGTATAACATTTTAGACCTCTAGAAGTTATCAAGTTATCATGTGCTACCTTTTTGAGGTTTGAAGGCCTTCCATCTCACCTCAAAGGTCACTCAACACTTGGAATCAAGGTTGATGATTTGATCAAATAGGTTGTTGGTTTTCACATTCCTAATGATCCTAAGGTTGACACCTATAAGACACTTTTCTACTCATTTGTACCACATCATGGGGCACTTGTCAATCCACATGATAGGTGGATCACCTCTTCCTTGCCAATATATGCAAGGATTTGTACTCATTATAATTTGTGTCATATAAATACAATATTGAACATTATTCATTGTGCTTGTTTCTCATCTCCATAATTTCCTGTTTCTTATAAAAAATGGGTCATACGTCATTATATATAGAAGAATACCCACACCCAATTAGGTTTACATCTAAATCTTATTTGAGAAATTGTTGATCAACAAGTGGTGTATAATTTATATGTAAATCTTACCTCCTTTTAAATTTAATAATTCAAGTGATATAGGGATTAATGGAGATATCTCAAACAAAATGGATGGGTACTCACAGTTCAATGAATTCCATCACTTGTGCATTATCAAGGCAACCCCTAGGTAGGTGAAATATTTTGATCACAATTAGATTTTATCTAGAGAAGTGACTCACCACAAATGCTAAGTAGATTTATGAAGTGAAACTTTTATTATAGTGCTTGATAATTGAAGATTGTGTATCCTCAAGAGTGGACCTTATATAGTAGGGGAGTCACATGCTTGAGAATTTAGTAAAAGAGGCATATCACAAGCAAGCAATGCTAAATAGTATTGATGGTCCATGTGTGAAACCTATGGAGTACCTCATGGCTAATCAAATGGTGCATGATAAGTCTCATTGCAAACATTCTCTATTCTTTCATAAAGCCACACATAGGATTATGCTTTAGAAAATAATTCTCATTATAATAGGATACCTTATGGGGCCCATCCTAATCTGCATTATTTTAATTATATAAAATTATTCCAATTAATTGATTTAGAAAAATGATGAGGTCTTAGTGTAAAATTCCAAATCCTCTTTATTAAAAGTCCCACACATCACCAAATCATATAATTATGCAATGATCAAGTGTTGTACACTCAACCATTCATTAATTCTTGGTGGCCTTTGCACACAACAAAACAACATAAACTCTTTGAGAAATTATTTTGGCAAAGGGAGAATTACACAATTATACAAAAGGTAAGGTTATATAAAATATTGGAAAATTGTAATTGAAAATACACTACACTAATGAAGACCATAGTTTGTTTGTGCAATTCAATTTTCTATACAACTTAGGGATTAGAACAATTTACTGAGGTAACACTAATACTTTAGTAAATAGTAAATATTTTAGTATCTAGTATATATTCTTTGATAGTGTTATTATATTAGTAAATTATTCTTTAAATTCATGTGAAATTATAAAAGACAAAGCTTGTTCCAATTTATTCTTTAGTTGTGTATTGTATTATAGTGCATTCCCCTAGTGTTGTCAATAAGTGGGTGCTATAATTTCTTTGATCCACACAACCTACCACTAATCAAGACCACTATTTACTTGTTTGGTTAGTCATAGACTTTTATGACTAACATGTGCAAGATCTTAGTTATCTCAAGTTAATTAACTATAAACTCATATGGGTGGAGGTGGGTAGTGCATCAATTTATGACTTATTTTATTGAATCAGTTCATGTAACTATATTTAATATTGTTCTTTTCATTGATTTTCATCCCAATATTAACATTTGTCTATTCCACCACAATTTAAATGTTCATCAATGCTAATTTTTTTAAGACTAGACACATACAGACTTTGGTGATATATATAACAAAAAGTATGAAAATTATGATATAGATGAAGAACATACCAATAAATTTAACTTGAACAATTCTTATTGTAACCACAAAGAATAAAAAGATTTAAAAAAAGACTACATAACAAAATACTTTCCTTATAATCTCTAACCAAAACTTGATCACATACAACTCTTATTAAAGTTGCTAAAACTACTTTAACTAAAATTTAATGCAAACATCTTATATTCAGACCTTCCCAAAACCTCTTGTGAGAAAAAAAAAAAAAAAACAAAATGTAGATAAGTACATGAACAAAGTCGAGGAATTTTTAAGTGGTCAAATGCGGTCATATGTCGAGGCCAAATAGATAATCTTTGGTATTCAAGTCTCTTTGATAAGCTCCTCAATTGAACTGAAACAATCTACTAAACCCACAAAAGACACATTTTAGTTACCCCTCTTGTTTTTGAATGAAGATTTTTCTTTTGGTTTGATAGAAATTGTCCTAAAAGTTTTGTTAGATTCTTGATTTAGCCTCAAAGCTTAAATTATATTAGGAATGTGAAAAACCCAGTTGGCTTAACTAGCACACTCTAAGGCTTTGAATTTTCTATCTTATTTCCATTTATGTTTTCTCGTTTTTTCACGATAGTCATAGTTATCACTGTCACGGTTAAGTTTTAAATTTTTTCAAAATTATTTCTATCACCCAACGAATAGTCACCATCATATTCTCTTGCCTACCATCAACTATACAATCCATTTTCAATGTGGACGATTCCTATAAATTGTAGAGACAAGTTGCCAGTTCAAGTTTAGCACCAACTTTGCATGACTTCATTGTAGAGTATGTAGGAGAGATCACCCATCACCTTCTGCCACTACTTAAGGTTGCTATTGCTAAACAAAAAGGGAGAGTTAGCTGGATAAGGTTTACCTAATTCATCACTTTAATGGTTTGATTTCCTTGGGTTGCAGAAGGAGGACATCAAGATGTCCATTGATGACAACTCATGAGCTATCACCAATGGACATCTCAAATAGTTCGTGAGCTATCATCAATGAACATTTTGACAGTTGCAGCTGCTCCGGTAGACATATATGCAACATGTGGAAGCATAGACAAGGCACATGAGCTGTTTGACAAAATGCCTAGGAAAAAAAAGTGTGGTTTCATGGAATGCCATGATTATAGGATATGGAAAAAATGGATATGTTGACAAGACTTTATAAAAGCCCCCATTTGACCCCATCGTAGCCTTCAACACTTACTTCCTACTCTACAATCCCTAGTAAATTATATAAGTAATGTTAATATTACCCCTACAACTTCAAATCAACTAGTGAATATCCTCTTTGGATTAGTCTTGTAGCTTTAACATCATCATTGTAGTTGTAATATGTATTTATGGAATTGTGCAGTTTTTCTATGAATGGAATTCTGGTGACAATCTTTAAAGAACAGTGAGAATTCAAGAATGGCATATTCTAAGAATCGAGCAATGAGATCATATTCAAGCTCGTGGGATGCAGATGATTGGGCAATGAGAGTTGGTGCAGTCAAGATTGACTAGAGCAAGTCTCCTTTTGTTGCTTTTGTGCACAAGTGAAATCCCTTATTCTAAGAATGCAAATGAAATGAATGCAAAAAAAGAAATACACTACAACACCTCAAGATTGGCCTAGTTAAATTCAAACAAAAATACAAGAAATGAGACATTTTACCTTGCTTGAATTGTTGAGTTGGTTGGCCCTTTTGATGCTTGATTTGTATGCTCCTTGCTTAGAAAAATGGCTCAAATCCTAGTGCAAGATAAAGCTAAAATGATGGAGAATGCAATGGTGAATGTAGGTAGTTGATTAGATGCAAGATGATGGCTCTAAATGGTTGCAACAATGGAGGTATGCTTGGTAGTGTGTGAGTGAATGAAAATTAGCTAAGTGTTTTCTTGAATGAATGCTTGTCCAAAATGAGGGAAAATCCACCACTTTTAGGGGAAGTGCCTCTAAATGAATGAAGGGATAAGATGCATCCAAGGTGGAGAAGATCAATTGCTAGGGTGAGTTGAGAACTCACAAGCCATCTCATGCTAACATGTGTCAAATGAGGTAGACAGAAGAGGATGAAGTGGAGGTGAGGTGGATGTACTATGAAGTACCTTGGGAATGGACAAGATCTCCTCATAAAGGAGGTCTTTGTCCACATGTACCTTGAGAGGAAAAGTGAGGAATTAAAAATTCCTCATAAATCCTCATGGGGATGAGAGAAGGAATTAAAAATTCCTTAAAATGCATGGGGAAATAAATGTGAATTTTAAATTTACATGGGGAAGAAGATGGCTTCTCCAAAAGGAGAAAACATTTAATAATGGTTGACTAAGGACACATTCCATAAATGGCATGATGATTAGGTTAGCTTAATTTAGTGATTAAGGTTGTGCAAATGCAGGATTAGATGGGCTAATGAAGGATTAGAGGCAAGTGGGAAATTATGGAGGATGTGACCCTAGTGATGATTAGGGATGTGCACACCCTAATCATAGATTATTTAGATTAATCTAGATTAAAAGGGGATTATGGAGGACGTTGACATGAACAGAGATAAGAAGGTGAATTAAAAATTGATTTAATTCATTTAGATAAAGTGACTAAATTAAATAAATTAACCCTTTATTTAATTTAGAGAAGAATAAGGAAAGGTATTTGATTGATTAATTAAATACCTTAGGGGACATTAAGTTGGGATGAAATATTAACCAAATAATAAATAATTTAATTAATATGGTTTAAGTATGTTGAATAGAGGAATGCAAGGGTGAATTTAACCATATGGGAGTGGTCAAATTCAGGTGTCTAGATTCTGCTCCTCTTCGAAATACTATTAGAATAATAGTGTTTTGAAGAAAAAGGAAATGCAGGTGACTCGATAGAAGAAAATAATATTAGACGATGCCCTTGTATCATAGGAAAATGGGTAGAAAATAAGAAAGCAAAAATATGGTAGGGTATGCTCCCTCGAGAGGGCGGATGGGGAAGAAAAGGGGCCTCGAGTGACTTCTTGATATGGAGAAACAGAGGGTACCATGCGATAGAGGATGAAAAACCATGAAGAATGGCTTTTGAATGGAGGAAGATGGGCATACAGGGTGCAAATGGCAGCCCTCAGAAGAAAAGGGGGAAATGAATTAAAAAAGGTTAATTAAAGGGTAAAAATTACCCAAAAATTAAAATGCTAAATAGGGCCAAAAATGAAAATTATAAATAGTAATTTTGAAAATTCACTATTCACCTAATTTTCATTTGCACACTTTTCATCGCATGATTGAACGAGAGAGAGAGAGAGAGAGAGAGAGTGACATCAATTGTTGACAAGATGAGTGACGTGGAGGGTGACAATGAGTTGATCCACCAAGGAGATGAGGTGTGCGCCTACTGTTACAAGTGAGTCATACCTCAATAGGTAGAACTCAAACCTTTGCTTCGTGATTTGATTTTGATTTCAAGCACATGTTTTAATTTTCGAGTGGATAGCTAGGTCAAATGGGTTCACCATGGAAGGGTGAATTCGCCCTTCCAACGTAATGCATTCGCCTGTCGAGTGAATTGGAAAGGGAAGGGGCAGGTGTGTATCGCGCAAGGGTAGATATGTTGGGAGAAGGGAAATTACGAAATCGCCTCTATCTAGAAAGGGCGAACTGCATATGTAGGGGAAAATAGGAAAAGGGGAAAGGCAATTGTGTAATCACCAAAAAGAGAAAAGGGCGAGCTCATAAAGATACATGGGCGAATATGCCCTGAATAGGAGATTGCAAAATTTCCTTTCAGAAGGAAGGGCAGATGTGAATCTGTCCAACAAAGAAATGGGCGGATGCGAATCTACCTCTTGGGAAGAAGGGCAAATGCAAATTTTCCACTGTGGGAAGAAAAGGCATAGGGGGTGAGTGTGCACTCGCCCACAGGGGAAAGGAGCGAACGCGAGTTTTCCTTTGGGGATAAAAAGGGTGAATTTTTTCCCAGACAAGAAAGAGGTGGGTGTGTTTGTAGAATAGGTGAACTCACAAAAGGGTATGTGCAGGATCATCATGGAAAAAAAGGGCCCTTAAGTGGTGAAAATTTCAAAAAAATCAAAGTTAGGCAACTTGACGTAAAAATTTGAATAAGTTATCTATATTATTTCAAAAATATGTAAGAGTAGAATATGTAGCAAATTGAATGTAGTTTCTAAACTACTAGGTTTATTTAAAAAAGAAATCTATTTGTTGAAAATTTGAAATTTCAATGCGAGTACTTAAATTTTAAGGAAAAATAAGAAGTAGGTGTATGACCACCCTTACCATAATAATAATAATAAAAAATTATAAGATTTTAGATATAAGTAGAGGACTCATATCGATGTGATGCATATTTTTGTAATTTTTTTCCAAGTAAATAATTAATTATGATTTTTTTATTACAACTTTTAAAAAATATAAAAACTCGTATGTCTGACCACATTAACTTGGTCAAAACTTCATGAAATTCATTTTTTTTTAATCTTATAGTATGCGAAGCATAAAATTTGACACATGTTTCGGATTCAAAAAATGTGATACCGTTTGGAAGCTATAGATGTTTTTCAATCAGCCTATCAATCAGGACTTTAGTCGTAATTCAAATAGAAAATGAATAATAATTATTTATTAAATTCAAAGTAAAACATAATTTATATTGGTGGAAAGTTGAGAATCTCCTTTAAAATCCCTTTTCATTTTATCAATTTTGGGTAAAACAAAAGTTGTCAGCCACATACCCTTCACATACCCATCATATCGCCACTTTTTGGCCCATCATGATCCTGCACATACCCAAAAAGGAACTACAAGGGAAAATGTGCAGACTCAACAGGTGAACGCGCTAGAAAAGGGAATAGGAGAAATTTCCTTACATAGAGGCGAACTCACCAAATCGGGGCAGGGATGAAAAAGAAAGAAGATAGAAATGAAATGTTATAAAGTCTGACAGAATGGTTGGCATGGATGCAGAGTTTTGAGACTCTTAGGAAGCAGGAGAGACACTCGACCATTCATGAGGTGAGTTAGGAGGCGATGACCTTGGATGACCACATGGCAGTGGTCAGGTGAGACTCTTGCAAATGTTAGGATATCCCAACATTAGGGCGCACAGACCTATGTTGACAGCATTGATGGAGTGGTGGAGTTTCAAGACTTTCAGTTTCCATCTCCCAACAGGGGAGATGAAAGTGACTTCGGAGGGTGTGTGGTGGACTATGAGATTGTCAATCCAAGGAAACTTGATTAGCGTCATGCCCACCCAACCAGTCGAGAGGATCCTATGGTGGTGTTTGGAGATGTGGACCTTCCCATGCAAGGGAAGGAGTTAGATATCGATGACTACCTAGGGACAGTGACATGACCTTTGCCTCTATATCTCAGTGGACTGATTAGCGGGATCCTCCTTCATAACATGAGTGGTCTATTCTTTAGCCTCAAGATGATTGAGGTTGTCAAGCACATTGTAGAGAGGCGAGATAGATTCTTTGCATGGGGGTCGTGTGTATTGGCCCAGTTGTATCAAGATATGCACATTGTTTGTTATAGGTGAGCACTCAGTGTGAACCATGTCACAGTGCTTTAGGTATGGGCCTAGGAGCATATCAGAGTGGCACAACCATATATTTTGATTGTTGGAGCTAAGGATGAGATGTTGCCAGTGGCATATTGGTGGGGCTTAGTGTATGGATGGAGGTTGCATTACCAGGAGGTAGAGAGCCTAGAGTTTTGGTGGTGGCAGAGAGATGGACTGATAGATGGGGATACCATTTGGAGGCCATACATGGGGCGGTGATTTCAGGTATGGTAGGAGGATGATAGGATATGGAGGGCCTATCTATTTTGTTGATGTTATTTGATAGGCCGAGATCCATTCATCATAGATTTGCATAGGCTGGATAGGGTCACTTGTTAGTATGGGCTACAGTAGGACATTCCTCTAGGGCCACAGATGTTCTGGAGGATCAGTAGGGAGTCAAGGCTAGTTTGGGGGTAGAGGATCATGATAGAGTATGCCCAATAGATGTGGGAGGTAGTCTTAATTATTGTATGGCTATGGATGGGAGGGACGGAGGATGCAGAAATGATAGTGCAATATGCAACATGGTGGGCCTAGTAGAGGCCTAGGAGGATCACTACGGTGAACCTAATCATACCAGCTATGGGTTTCATGGATGAGGAGGAGGAGCAACCAAGGCCATGGAGGAGAAGGAGGGATGGCAGACAGAGGGGTGGTGTAGAGGTAGGGTAGGATGAGGTAGTACCAGATGTGGAGATGGAGGAGCCGGGGAGAGAGGAATAGGCGATGGAGGTAGACGCCCGTGAAGTGGATGTGATGGCTATAGTGCCATATCAAGCACCTCCGCCAAAGGACCCAATAGTTTTGTTGATTGGAGCCTTGTCCATATTGTGCATTATTGAGCACTGATTGAGAGAGTTAGAGGACAATAGGGATCAACTCCAGAAAGAGGTGGAGAGACTGCGGGGGGAGGCACAATGGTTGCAGGATGCCGCAAAGGCTAGGTAGTGGGACAGGGACCTAGAGTTTTTTCAAGTGGCAAAGGAGGTAGGGGAACAACTACAGGCAATACAGGTTGAGAGAGATGATTTTCTCAGGCAGCTAGAGGAGGCTTGGGGGGAGAGGGAGGAGGCTCAGGAGAGGGCAGAGTGTTCAGAGGCTCCCTTCAGAGAGGCCTGAGCGTAGAGCCTATAGAGTGAGAGGGATGATGTTGCGAGGAGGATCCAAAGTAGATGGAGTCCTGGTTAGAGTCCATGAGGCTAGTGGAAGAGGCCTGGGAGTAGGAGAAGTGAAAGATACAGGGGTAGTGGGAAAAATAGAAGATGGAGAGGGACCAGCTACGGAAACAAGCTGGTGTGGGCGCCCATGCTAAGATTGAGGTGGGGTACTAGATGGGAGCTTAGTTCTTATTGGTATGAGACCCAACATAGAGATTACCTCCATTCATTCCACCAGCACCACAGAGACCAGCTCCCTCCTAATTAGTGTAGACTCACACTATGGGATACAACGACTACTAGGAGACCCCTCCTCACAACTGAGGATTAGGTTCAAACTCCCCACAATGTTTAGATGCAGGGAGCAGTGGCTAGATGGATAGGGGGTGGATACAAGATTCCCATTTTTGACAAGTTCAGGGCAGATACATGTATATATAAGAAAAAATTACATATAGATTCTTATGTAGAGATTGGTCAGATTGATTCATTCTTTATTGATTTAGGACACCGTGACATGTTAGATGTAGTCATCTATATTTCATTAGTTCCCTGCACTTGTGCCTTTATTTGATGGATTTGATGGACTATGGACTTTTATTATGGGTTGTTACAGACTTTTGTGGACTTTTATGATGGTTGATAGACTCTTTATTATGGATTTTCGATGGACTTTATGATCTTTTTATCGCAGACTATGATGGACTTTGATGTACACTATATTTTTTGATACATATATATATATACTATGCGATGGACATTGACGATGCTATGCGATTATGATGTGATGTTGTGGATATCTATTATGCTCATGTGTATGATTATGATTGTGATGTATGCATGTGATTATGATGGTTTATGCCTATGTCTATGTGGATGATATGAATGAGATGCATTATTCCTAACACTTTTTGATGCAGGATGTGATGTGACATGGTTTATGATTGTATGATGTATGTTATGGACATGATACTAATGGTCTATGATGCAGGTGGTGATGCGATTTTGATTTGTGATGTATACATATGGGACATGATATGATGATTGAGTATGGTATGGATGATTGCATTGTAATGATTAATTATGTATGTATGATATGACATGAAAATATGTAATGGATGCATTATGCATATGTAATCATATTATGGACATATGTAATGGAATGTGTGTAGCGAAATGAACTAATATGTTTAGAATTTAGCAACTTTAAACAATGTAAAATAATAATGAAGATGGACTTAAGAAGCTTAGAATAACAAATCTATATTAATCTAAAAAACTTAAGATGATAATGAAAATGATAATGCAATGAAATGAGATGAAAAATGAATGAACTTAAGATGCTTAGAATAACAAATCTATATAAATCTAAACAACGTAAGATGAAAATGAAAATGATAATGCAATGATATGAGATGAAATGAACCTAAATGATTGCATAGTGAAATGAATGATGATGGGTGTGATTGTTCACCTGTCAAAACCATAGGAATCTTGATAGGAAGAATAGATGGGGGAGTAACATTTGCACAACCAAAAATCACTAACCATAGGCTAGAGGAAGAATAGATGGGGATAAATGCATTGCAATGGGAGGATAAATGAACTTCAAATCTAATGTCATTTTTCCATATTAGGAGCACTGATTTTTACTATAGCATAGGACACTATATGCCAGGGTATGAAGAACCAAGGCCGATTAGTGTCCAATGCATAAGGCAAACACAAAAAACAAGAAGGCTATCCCAACACCCCAAATTCACAAGGGCTTTGGTCGGGCCAAATGCTGGAATAACTGCAAGCACAAAGGATGCCTTGGCATAACACAAGACCACGAGGATCTTGGTGGGTACTACATGGTACAACTAAGAAGAGAAGATCACTCAAAATCAAGATATGCCCCTATGTTTACCAGTCAAATCGCACCATGATATGATGGATCGTGGCAACCATGGTAGGGTATAATAGGAAGCTCAAATGATAAACAAAAATGCCAAAAGCATCAAAAGATCACAATAAATTTTAAACATCCTTTGCCATAGGACCAAGAGGTGCATGGGATTGATGCAGTCTGATGTGAGGAAGGATACATCCTGCTAAGACCAAATATGGAGGATAGATTACATGGTTGACATGACTCAAGATACTTGAAACTAATTGAATCTCATGGTACTAATGGATTTTGTTTTTAGTAACCAGTTGAATAGAGACACACTTGACGACATGACCCAAAACCAAGACACACCCTAAGGATGAACCTAGGGTCTTGGAGGCTCATTGATTGATGGCATTGCCTATGTGAAAGCATAGAGACCTCATAGTTTGATAAAAGATTGACGACTGACCATGCATAAAAGTGGAAAGAGGACAATGGAGACTTTGATGGATGATAAAGATTGGACGGACAAATGCCTTGGGGGCTGATCAAATGATTATCCTTGCCTACGTGAAAGTGTAGAGGAAATGTAGTTTGAAAAAATAGATGGAAGGTGACGTGTGGCCTAATGATGACCGATGCAATGAAATACCCTAGGTGAGGACACGAGACCGATAGACGACACCAATATACAGGCAATAAAAAGCTTAGATTTAGGATAAAAGCTTAGGATCTTGGATAGAAAATCTGAATTGTCCAATGCTTAATCAAAGTATACCAAGTGACAGATAATATGATGTTGATGGATGGATGGGTACGATAGGATGTGGTGATAGGATATGTGGATAGGATAGATAGAAGCATAAAGGGAAATAGGACACAAGGTAGATAATGATTGAGCCCTCTAAGAATGGCGTTTGTTGCTAGGTTTTCACCAAATGTACTTATCTAAGGCACCACCAAGATTCGTTTTCTCCATAGGATGCATTATTTCTCTTTATTGCTTTTGGATTTATTTTTAACTTTTTGATTTTTTTGTATTTTTTGTTGATTTTTTACTTTGTTTTTGGTATTTTTTAGGTAGGGTAACCCAGGTAACCTAGGTGTAAAGCCATTTCAGATGCATGAAGTTGATGGGTTCTTCGAAGGGTTCTCCCTTAGGTGTTGCAAGCTGATATGCCCCAAAACCATATTTTGTAGTGTCAACATATGGACCCAACCAATTTGCTTCAAACTTCCCTTTCCTTTCTCGATCCTATTGGGTACATTGTTCACTTTCATGACTAGTTCACCAATGCTAAATTCGGGGGGACAAAATGTCTTGTTATAATTTCTCGTAAGACGGTGTTGATATGCTTGGAGATGATTATAGGCCTTGATACATTTCCCATCCATGAGTTCCAGTTGGCTTAATCATGTGACTCAAGCATCTTCATCACTGATTAAATTCTTCAGAGAGATATGAAGTAATTGGTAAGATGGCGTCGACACCATAAACAAGGGAATATGGGGTAGTGCCAATGGGGGTACAAATGGATGTATGATATGCCCAAAGGGCGGGATTGAGGTGAAGATGCCAATCTCAACTAGTATTATTGACAACCTTTTAAAGGATTTTGATAAGGGTCTTGTTGGTTGCTTCTGCTTGACCATTACCTTGGGGGTAATAGGGAGTAGACCAATGATGCTAGATGTGATAGGTTTCATGATGCAGAGGGTCAGAGACTTTTGGAAACACACAAAGATTTCAAGTATTGCAAAGATGCAATCTCAACCACTCTTCCAGGCACTCTGATGGAGACAAAGCCTAAATGGGTCACTCATGAATCAAATCCTTCTCCAATGGTTCCAAACCCTAGGAATGATCTTAAGGGGCACAATTACACTTGTCTTGAAGGTTTCCAAAAGCCCAAACCTCTATCTTGATCAAAATTCACTTTTCCACCTTAAGCAGCCTTTTAGCCCTATTAGGCCTCTAGCAAAGGATTTTAGACTTTTCTCTCAAACTTCCCAAAGGAACCCCCAATCTAATGACTGAATGAGATGAGGTTTATGATCTTACACAACATACTAGGTTCATGATGGCACTTGTTTCAAACAAACCCTTCCAAAATCTGTTGTCTCCTCAAAAACTAGGCCTAATTAGCCCTCTTTTCCAAAGCAACCCCTCTCTAAACTCAACCCCTGATCATGAAACTTTCAACAGTGTCTTAAAACATCCCCAAACCAAGGATTTTCAGGTTCTTAGTCTTCTATGACACCCCTAACACGCTCAAACACAAAACCCTCCTTAACTTGCCTCAAAACTAGGGCTTCTTGGATCTTGACTTCCCAAACACTTCTAGAACCATTTAATTCACTCTACACCATTAGGAAAACATATTGAATCATTCTCAACTCAAACAGGTAGATCTCCTGCTGCTACACCCTAGGGTCCAACTTCAAGCACTTTTCACTGTCAAATCTTGGTGTACACCATAGTATTCATCTCTCCTGCACATTATAGTGTTATATTGGTATTATACATGTTAGACATGATCCATTTCATAGATTTCAGTCACCACTTTCCATGAAATGGATCATTTATCCACAAAAACTCTCAAAATGAGTGCAAAATCTAAACTTTCTAGAGGACAATCAGATGTATTGTTTAAAGAAACTATTTATTATTGCTTTCAGAACATAGAAGGGTTTAAAAACATGTAAATTCAAGTTCCAAAGGAATTCAACTGAGCATATCCTCAATAAAAATCAATAGTTTATCAAAAAGACTCCAAAAATGCAAGAAAATTGTGTTTTTTCCTTATTTCTAGAAAATAGTTTGTACAGTACCTTCACAAACTGATCAACCTCCGTACAAATGATTATTTTGGGGTTATAGAACCATTCCCCAACTGATCCAACCATTTTGGATTGATTACAATGCATAATTACCTCTAAAACACCTAAAACTCATTTTCCCGCCTAAAGTGGATTTTTGAAAATTTGAATTTCCAAACTCTTATTCTATTAATTCCTATTAACTAGAAACCCTTCCAAACTATTAAATCATTATTATTCAACCTTATTGACATGATTAAAACTTTATAAACCTATCTAGACCCCCTAGGACACTATTGGTCCAAATACATTTCATTTTGGTCCTAGGGTCCTTATTAGGACCCTTAGGACAGTTGACTCCTTCCAAGTTATTTCCCATTTCAAAAGCCATTATAGGCTTCAAAAGATTATAATTGATGTTTTGATTTGCTTGATAGGTCCTCCTGACCCCTACACACTCCTAACCCTTGAAGTGTTCCTTGAAGGGCTTGGGTGCTCCTGCACCATTCTCCCCAAGAAAGAAAAAACTCTTGCCCCAAGAATCATCTAACTTGCTATTAGAATATTGCTCCTTGTTCCTGTATCCCTACATCTTCTGATCACAAACCAAGAAATCACTCAAGGTCACCTTCTTCCTCTTCTGCCAATCTGCACTCTTGACATTCATCATGTGAGAACCAAAACAGGGTTTGGTTTGGCCTCTTTGCTGTTTGATAACAGTATGTTCTTGTGCCCTATTCCTGCCCTCATTCCACTATCTCCTTGGTGAAAGGACTCCACCATTATCACCCTCAACTATAGGGCATTCAATGCCTCCAACCCTAATACTTTCCAAAACCCACAAAGTCTGATTTGAAGGACTGTCCACCTCATAACCCTGCTGCAACTTGTCTTTTCTCAACCTACCAATGTCTTCCCATGTCTCACCCTACTTACTTACCTGTAAATGTTTCTCAAAATAGATCATAAAAATTTCATTTGACTGCTCCAAAGGAAAAGGCACTAATTTATATCTAACTGCATCTTTATGCACCAAATATGTGTTGTGAAAACCATCATGCAATGTCCTTCTAGCATACTACCATGGTCTCCCCAAGATGATATGACCACAAGTCATTGGAATGACATCACAAAGCACCCTATCATGATATGATCCAATTGAGAAATATACATAAGCTCTCTTACAAATCTCTACATGCTGTCCTTGAGTTACCCAAGTGGCCTTGTAGGGAGTAGGATGATCAAATGTTTCAATCCCCAACTTGGTTATCATATCAAGTGAAACTAAATTGCTATGTGACCTTGAATCTATGAGCAATCTACAGATCTTACCATGACTGAAACAATTAGTCTTAAAGATAGTTACCTTTGGCTCTTGATGAAGTCTTTCTCCTTGCTTGACCATAAGAAACTCACCATCAGTCATAGGGTCTGCCATGAATGTTTTTGATTCTTCCTTTTTTTACTCTTCTTCTTGTTCCAAGTTAGCTCTCCTATCTCTGCCTTTATCAGCTTGTTCTCATTTAGGACACTTGAAGGAAGGATGCCTTGGTTCATTGCAATTGAAACACCTACCTGTGAATAGTCCTCTACCTTGTCCAAATTTTCCTCCTCCTCTAGGAGTGTATCCACCTCTTGGATCAGAAAACACCTCTTTGTCTTTGTCATTGCTGCTCTTGTCATTGTTGCCTTGTCCTTGCTCTCTATTACCTCTGCCCCTGTTTGAACTACCTCCTCTTCCACCATTGCTTGATCTTTCTTGCTTCCTTTTCACCTTTTCCTCAACTCTAATGGCCAACTGAAAACATTCTCCTAATGTCCTTGGCAATTGCAAACCAATCTCATATTGTAGATTGTACCTCAAGTCATTGATGTACCTAGCTATTTTCTCATCCTCTTCTTCATAACCCCCTCTGATACTAAGCTTGTGAAATTGCTCAGTATAGGACATCACATCCATGTCCTTTTGCTTTAAATTCTACCTTATCCTTTTCACATGAATGGTATAATCAGATGGTAGGAACTGCTCTTTGACCAAACTCTTCATCCTAGCCCATGTAGAGACTTTTTCCAATCCTCTAGCCATCCTATCATTCTGAAAACTAGTCCACCATGTCAATGTTGTGCCTCTCAACTTGGTTTTGGAAAACTTAACCTTCCTCTCTTCATCCATCTCTTCAAACTCAAAATAGTTTTCTAAGGCATCAAGCCATCCCAACACCTCTTCACTATACATCTTCCCTTGATAGATAGGCAAGTCTATGTGACTCTTTCCTCCATGACCTTGTACTACCTTCAACAATCTCAGTAACCTCCTTTCCTCAGGGTCCTCTGTCTCATCTGCTACTTGTTCTTGATTTACCCTCACATGCTCTTCATCTTCATCATTGTCTTCTTGGTCTTCTTGGTCTTCTCTCCTCCTACTCCTCTCAAGGTTATTTATCCTTGCTTGCATGGTCTCTCTCTCCCTTCTCCATTGCCTTTCTTCTCTTGCTCTGGCCTGCTCTCTTGCTGCTTCATGTTCCCTTCTTTCTCTTCTCTCCCTTTCCAAGATTTCCTTCAACTCTTCCAACTCTCTTGCCAATTGATTTTTTGGTGCTATTGATGTTTCTTCAATCCCTAAAGGACCTACTCACTGCTCTGATACCACTCTGATGTAGAGGTTTAGATACTTTTGGAAACACACAAAGATTTCAAGTATTGCAAAGATGCAATCTCAACCACTCTTCTAGGCACTCTGATGGAGACAAAGCCTAAATGGCTCACTCATGAATCAAATCCTTCTCCAATGGTTCCAAACCCTAGGAATGATCTTAAGGGGAACAATTACAGTTGTCTTGAAGGTTTCCAAAATCCCAAACCTCTGTCTTGATCAAAATCCACTTTTCCACCTTAAGTAGCCTTCTAGCCCTATTAGGCCTCTAGCAAAGGATTTTAGACTTTTCTCTCAAACTTCCCAAAGGAACCCCCAATCTAATGACTAAATGAGGTGAGGTTTATGATCTTACACAACATACTAGGTTCCTGATAGCACTTGTTTCAGACAAACCCTTCCAAAATTTGTTGTCTCCTTAAAAACTAGGCCTAATTAGCCCTCTTTTCCAAAGCAACCCCTCTCTAAACTCAACCCATGACCATGAAACTTTCAACAGTGTCTTAAAACATCCCCAAACCAAGGATTTTCAAGTTCTTAGTCTTCTATGACACCCCTAACATGCTCAAACATAAAACCCTCCTTAACTCGCCTGAAAACTAGGGCTTCTTGGATCTTGACTTCCCAAACACTTCTAGAACCAGTTAATTCACTCTACACCATTAGGAAAATATATTGAATCATTCCCAACTCAAAAACATATCCCTCCTTTAGGTAGATCTCCTGCTGCTACACCCTAGGGTCCAACTTCAAGCACTTTTCACTATCAAATCTTGGTGTACACCATAGTATTCATATCTCTTGCACATTATAGTGTTAGATTGGTATTATACATGTTAGACATGATCCATTTCATAGATTTCAGTCACCACTTTCCATGAAATGGATCATTTATCCATAAAAACTCTCAAAATGAGTGCAAAATATGAACTTTCTAGAGGACAGTTAGATGTATTGTTTAAAGAAACTATTTATTATTGATTTCAGAACATAGAAGGGTTTAAAAAAATGTAAATACAAGTTCCAAAGGCATTCAACTGAGCATATCCTCAATAGAAATTAGTAGTTTATCAGAAAGACTCCAAAAATGCAAGAAAACTGTGTTTTTTTCCTTATTTCCAGAAAATAGTCCCTACAGTACGTTCACAAACTGATCAACCTCCAGGTAAAAATGATTATTTTGGGGTTATAGAACCATTCCCCAACTGATCCAACCATTTTGGATTGATTACAATGCATAATTACCTCTAAAACACCTAAAACTCATTTTCCCGCCTAAAGTGGATTTTTGAAAATTTGAATTTCCAAACTCTTATTCTATTAATTCCTATTAACTAGAAACCCTTCCAAACTATTAAATCATTATTATTCAACCTTATTGACATGATTAAAACTTTATAAACCTATCTAGACCCCCTAGGACACTATTGGTCCAAATACATTTCATTTTGGTCCTAGGGTCTTTATCAGGACCCTTAGGACAATTGACTCCTTCCAAGTTATTTCCCATTTCAAAAGCCATTATAGGCTTCAAAAGATTATAATTGATATTTTGATTTGCTTGATAGGTCCTCCTAACCCCTACACACTCCTGACCCTTGAAGTGTTCCTTGAAGGGCTTGGGTGCTCCTGCACTATTTCACAAAGGTGCTTCATGTACTGGTTTTTGAAAGGCTTTCCATTGTCAGTAATGATAGTGGAGGGGATGCCATATCTGTAGAGAACATGGTAGGGGATGAATTTGGAAATCTGAATACTAGTGATTTGGAAGAGTGGAATTGCTTCCACCCACTTAGTGAAGTATTTAGTGGTGGTGATGATGAAGGTATGACCATTGGATGAGGGGGGATAAATCTTATTGATTAAGTCAAAACCCCATTGTGAAAAAGGGCCACGGTGCAATGATGGGTTGCAAATCCTGTGCACGAGCATGGATTAGATTTGCATGTTGTTGACATGATACACATTTCTTAATGAACTCACAAGCATCATGCTCCATAGTTGGCCAATAATATCCTGCTCTGAGAATTTTCTTTGCTATGGAAACTCTATTAGAATGGGACCTATAGACACTACTATGCACTTTTTTTAATGCAACATAGGATTTCGATTCATCTAGAGACTAAAGGAGAGTGCCATCATACCTTCTACAATAAAGTGTATCTCCCACAATTGCATATCGGGAAGTGCGTTGGATGAATGATTTGCTTTGGTTACGGGTGTTGGCCTCCTCTAATGGTTTAATAACTAAGCCCTTAGAGCTATGACTTAGAGATTAAACATATGCACTAAGTAGCTATCTTACTCATCATGAAGGTGCATTTCATTGTCAACCCAGGGACATAAATGTGAAATGGGTTAGCACTGTATGTGCACTAGAACTTCATTGTAATCATCCATAAACTAGGAAAGAAACAATGCTAGAAAGAAATCAACTTAAACACTGAGCATGAATCAACATTTGTACTAAGCATTGACAACTGGACTGAAAATGAAAGATAGAAATGGAAATCTCAACAAACAGATAGGAAACTACTCTATCTGACTTGGCTGCAGGAACAATCACAAAACAAAATTTCAGTGGCTATAGGAATAAAAAGTTGTTGAAATTGAAACTAAGTACTGAATAGAAAATAAATTTTAAATTAAATAGGTGGAATTCTCACCAAGTGGCCCCCCTTGGGCGAGTCTCCCTTAAACTAGCTCAAATGCAACAACTCAGAATATAATATTATTTCTTGAAAACATGATTACAACATCTTAGCGATATGACTGTATTACTAAAACTGGAAAATGCAAGTACAATATTAGAATATCCAACCTTGTCTAAAGGGGCATTTGACCATTATTTAAAGAGAGAAAAACTATTGATTAACCCTAACTACCTAGGCAGTCAACTCCATCAAAATAGGAGGATGCCACTTATTGAAAGCATAGAAAAATATGAAGTTATGCATGTGCCAAATTGGTCAAAGCAGACTTGCTCCAACGGGAATCTAGCACAACACACTTCCTAGATTTGCTCAACAAATAAATATGACCATTAAAAAGGTAGTTATATTATTTTACTCAAATTAGGAATTTCCCTCCATGGGAGTTTCTCTCTGGGTATGTGCAAGATCATGATAGGCCAAAAAGTGGCGATATGATGGGTATGTGTTGGGTATGTGGCTGATGACTTTTTTTGACGCAAAATTGATGAAACGAAAAAGGGTTTTTAAAGGAGATTCTCAGATTTCCACCAATATAATTTATTCTTTACTTTGAATTTAATAAATAATTATTATTCATTTTCTATTTGAATTATGACTAAAGTCCTGATTGATAGGCTGGTTGAAAAACATCTATAGCTTTCAAACAGTATCATGTTTTTCGAATCTGAAACATGTGTCACATTCTATGTTTTGTATACTATAGGATTATAAATAAAAAAATTAAATTTCATGAAGTTTTGACCAAGTTAAGGTGGTCAGACATACGAGTTTTTTATATTTTTTTAAAGTTGTAATAAAAAATTCATAATTAATTATTTACTTGGAAAAAAATTACAAAAACAAATGTATCACATCGAGACATGAGTCCTTTAATTATATCTAAAGTCTTATAAAAAAATATTATCATTTTATTGTGGTTAGGGTGGTCAGACAGACACCTACTTCTTATTTTTCCCTAAAATTTAAGTGCTATTGCATTGAAATTTCAAATTTTCTCCAAATAGATTTTTTTTAAATAAACCTAGTATTTTAGAAACTACATTCATTTTTCTACAGATTCTATTCTTACATATTTTTGAAATAATATAGATAATTTATTAAAAATTTTAAGTGAAGTTGCCTAACTCTGATTTTTTTGAATTTTTTGCCACTTAAGGGCCTTTTTTTCTATGATGATCTTGCACATACCCCTCCTTTGACCTTTTAATGATCATCTTCTTGTCTTTCTTCGCAATCGACCAGTTGGAAAGAGTTTCTTCCACTTGGAAAGCTTTGTTGACATCAATATCTTGGTGTAAACCTACATAATTACATTAGCATGCACAAACAATTGCATATCTATAATTACCTTAGTAACATTCATTCAACCACTTGTAAATTCAACATAGATAATTCACATAGCATGATAATATCATTAAAAGTCACAAGGATAAACTTATGCCCAAAGTCTATGGTTTTAAGGAAATCACATGGAAAATGTCAACAACCAAGTGCCAAAGTCTATGATAGCAACAAAAAAAATATATAATAAATCTCATCAAAATTGAGCCATTAATTGGACTCATCATTCCCCCCAACCTAATGTTTTGTTGGTCCTCCAGCAAAAGGAGCACTATTCTTTTTCCTAGTCAATGCCCTGAAGTCACCAACTATCAACTGTACCACATCAGTCTCTGCAGTGTTTGAATTAGGATCCCAATAGAATCCTTGCTTACTCTCTAATCTGTTCCATCTTGCCCTTTCTGCAGCTATGTCATATCGATAAAACTTGTAATTTGGCATAGGCCACAATAGTGTAGGTGGTTGAAATGTTAATGGAAGCCAAAACTGTTGTCTCAACCTTCCAATTTGTATGTACTTGTCAACTCATTTGCATGCTGCAACATAATTTTTCAAAGAGTGGGGTTTAGCTTATTTCAACTCATCTGGAAAACTGTTCCACCTCTTTGCTAAGTACCCCATTATTAATTTTCCTATAGTTTCAAATACCTTCTCATATTCCTTGTAGGCTTCTTCTCTAACAAGCATAATCCTATTCTTGTAGTTTGGGCGATAAAGAATTCTATGCCATGTTTGGAAAATGTCTACAGGTTTACTAGATTCAGCTTTGAGGGCTAAGGGAGTATGGAATTCTCTTTCCCTGTAAGTCATAAACTACTGCCCCCAACTAATTTCATTCTAAATCCAGGACATAAATTCCCTTAAATAGAGGTCTCTAATATATAGTAAGGGATTCCAATCATGATCATTAGACACAACATAATTATGCAAGTATAGTTCACACAACAAATTTTTAACTTCAGGAGGGGAAAACTGGTAGGCCTGGAAAAATTCATTAGGAGTTTTAATAAAAGGACTCAAACCTGAAATAATCCTTGATAGTTGAAAGGAAAGATTTCGCTCCTTCAAATGCAGGGCATACACTCTGAGAGGAGTTCTACATTTCAGCATTCAAGGTACTAAAGCTACCACCTTATCCTTCTTTTCTTTCAAGGCAGGAATTTCTACATTCTTTTCTTCAATTTATGTATTTTTCTTTTTAATCTCATTCTATAGCTTGCATTTTTCCTTTTTCCATTCCTCCTCTTTTCTTTGCATCTCAATCCATAGTTTTTGAGCTACATCATTCCATGAAAAGGAAATAGGTTTATGTGTTCCTACCAAAATCTTCCTTGGCATTGATTCTTGTTGTTCAAATGGCACTAGTTACAGTGATTCAGGCTCTTCATCCTACTCTGGCTGCAGGGGTTCTGGATTCTCATCTTGTTCTTGTTGTAGGGGTTCTTGATTCTCATATGGCTCTTGGTCCTCATCCTGTTCTTGATTCTCAACCTATTCTATGATGGCAACAAGCTTTTCTAATCTTATATTTTCTTGTTCTTCAAAAATATCTTTTTCTTCAACATTCACTTGCCTGATTGGGGCTCTCGTCTCCTCCCTAGATGTTTTTCTAAGCCTAGGGCTTCTCTTTGGAGGTACACCAGTGGCTGTCCTAGCTGGTTTTGATTTCTTATGAGGTTTTTTTATCTTTTTCTTTAGTTGTAGGAAGAACAGTGTTATCAACCTTTTGTTTCCTAGGGCTTAGTGTTGTTTTTTTTGTCAATTGCTTCTTGTCCTACCCTTTTCTCATTTCTGCTTCTTTCATTTGTGCTTCCTCTCTCCTAATGGAATCCCTAGTTTGAATTAGGGTTTTGGGAAGAACATTAACATCAGAGTCTGAGGATGAACTTTCCTCATCTAAATATTCTGACTCAAAAGAATCAATTTCAATAGCTTGCTTGGCTGTAGGAGGGTTTGAACTAGGGTTTGCACTAGCGATTGATGCTCCAAGAGAGGTTTTAGAAACCCTCTCTTCCCTACTAACCCTTTGAGGTTGAGGCTGACCTCTAGGATGCACATTTTTTGGTCTAAATTGATCAATGTTTACAAATTCCTCCCATGTCATGTCAAACACCTCTTGCAGAGATTTCTCTACTAACAATTTTATTAAACAATGGTGGGAGACAAAATTATCCCTACCTTTTTGCATCTCGGTTGCCATGATTGCAAGGAGGTGATATAGTACATTGGGCATGTTTATTCTTCTTCCATGTCTCATATGGTTCAGGAGCTTGAAATACATAGAGTGGAGGCATGACTGGCGGCCCTCATAAGTAATATACTTGATAATGTGGATGACTACTTGTTTCCATGGCTCTAATAGAGAAGTTCTCTTTGTACCTTGCTTATCCACAACCAATGGAGGGTCACTGGGTTCAATAAATTCAATCCTAGCTAACCTTGCATCTCTGGTAGTAGGGTATGGCTCTCCATTGGTAGGTAAACCTGTTACCTCTGCAATTCTCTCCTTAGTGATGATCACCTCTAACCCTTTTACCATTGCCTTCCCCTCAAAGAGTGTCTGTGCAAATTCTTGTGCAATGTCCTCATTGTATCTATCAAGTTTTAGGAAATAATCTAGCCATCGACAATTCCTAAACTCTACCAGAGAAGGTGCATCCTACATTACCACATCATGAACCATGGTTTCATTCCTAATTAGCTAACCTCCCATTGTTTTAGCTGTCCACAATCAAATAAGCACTTTAGCTAAATTTCCTTTTCCTACAATCTCTCTCTGAAAACCCCAACTTCTCCTTCCTGCAATTCTTCTGTAGTGCTGATGCCAATGTCATGTAGCTCACAAATTTACCTTTTTGGGTGATGTTTAAGATTATGACTAGTCAATAAAGAACAATATATGATGGGCATCATCAAGAAAAATGGTGGTGGTTTAGTGACATTTCACACATGCAAGTTGTCATTTCAATTTATCATTCAAATTGGCTTATTTCAAATTTGCTAACATGGATGACACATAGACTTGTGAGTTGACACTCCCTCCCCAACCTAAATTACAACATGTGTCCACACAAGCTGGGTGGTAATTATGATTTGACAAGGTGGGGTAATATTTTATACTATGTGAAATATCAACATTAAATTATAGTAATTAAAGAAATGCACTAAAGGTAATTAAGATATAACAAATTGTAATGTATGTACCTAAAAACATGGAGTATCTTTGCAAAGAATGTGGAGAAATCACTAGTTACCTTTAAAAAGTACGATTGAGCAATTAATGTAGTGGTGATGGAATGAAGTGATGGCGAAGTGGAGTGATGGTGGAGTTATGGAAGAGAGAGAAGATGGAGATGGATCAGTGGATGGGTGGATCAATGAAGAAGTGGATTCCCACAAAAGTGGAAATATTTATTATGAAGTGATTACGTGTGTACCTAGATTATTCAGAAGGAGGGACACTAGGTCCACTTCCTTCGGCTATGGGAATTTCAGAGGTTGGGTGTTGAATAAATTGCTGCATGAATCCTTCCTTGGATGTTGGCTTATGATACAACCTTAGATGATGATCGTTGACCAAAATTTTGAATCTAACAGGGTCAATAGTTGTGAATTGTACAACACCATTGGGAAATACTTCTACAACTTCATACAGTCCCAACCATCTTGTCTGCAATTTACTTGTATTATCTTGATACCCGGAGTCATAAAGGAGTGCCCAATCACCAGGCTGGAACTTATTTTCCTTTATCTACCTATCATGGCATTTGACCCTTTGATTCTGCACTACCTCAGTATGATGCAGGGTTGTCTTTCTCATCTCATCCAAAGCATTCAACTGCATGATTCTGTCCTTTCATTCCTTGGATATATCCATCCCAAGATCTAGTGCAGTCCTAAGAGTCTTATTCTCAAATTTAATGGGCATCATAGTTGTCTTCCCATACAGTATTCAAAAGGAGTGAAACCTGTTGTTTTCTAGGTGGTCCTATAGGCCCAAATAGTTTCTGATAGCCTATTTTCCCAATATTTGCTATGAATAGCCACTATTTTGGTCAGAATTGCCTCAATTTCCCTATTGGTCACCTTAGATTAGCCATTGGCTTGAGGATGATAGGGGGTATATTTCCTGTGCCTCACATTATATTCATTAACTAGTACTGTGACAAGGGTTGATGTAAACTAGGCCCCTTGATCTATCACTATCTCCCTTGGGACCCTATAACGAGTGCAAACTTCCTCATAAAGAAATTATGCAACCTTATTATCTTTGGCATGCTTCATAGCTTTAACCTCAACCCACTTGGTCACATAGTCAGTGCAAACCAAGATGTAGGATTTACCATTTGATGGAGGATCAATGGGACCTACAAAATAAAGTCCCCATTTATCAAATGGAGTGATGACTACCTAGGGGTAAAGAGGCATCTTATCAGATTTAGTTGGTTGTTCCATCCTCTGGCATATATCACACTTCTTGGTATACTTGCCTGCATCCTTATGAAGTGTGGGTTAGTAATATCCTATATTAATAATCTTCATTGCTGTCCTCTTGGCTACAAAATGCCCCCCACAGGGTTCATTATGGCATGCTTGCAATAAATCATATGTCTCATCTTCTCTTACACATCTCCTCATGACATGGTCTGGTCTAGTGTAGAATAAACAACCTGCAATCCATGAGAAAGGAAAAGTTTTCTCAATGAGCACCCTTCTCTCTTTTGGAGAGAAATGAAGAGGAAATCTTCCTGTAACTAGGTAGTTGTCTATGTCAGAATACCAAGGTGTATGCACACTGATGGAAAAAAAATGTTCATCAAGGAAAGAGTCATCAATTACTTGAGTGTCCTCTGATGTAGTCAATCTAGAAAGAAATTCTACTACAACATTTTCCTTTCCTAGTTTATCAACAATGGTGATGCCAAACTCTTGCATCAACAACAACCATCTTTGTAGCCTTCCTGAAATCAAGGGCTTATTCATAAGGTATCTTATGGCTGCATGGTCTGTATGAATGAAGATCTGATAGCCTGTTATGTAGTACCTAAATTTGTTAAGGGAATAGATGACTGCCAATATTTCCTTTTCTGTCATTGTGTAATTAAATTCAACTCCTTGTAGGTTTTTTCTGATAAAATAGATTGCATTCTCAATTTTTCCTTCTTTCTATCCCAAGACGGCTCCTATAGCATAGTTTGATGCATTTGTATGAATGTGAAAAGGAAGCTCACAATTAGGTCCTTTGATTACAAGAGCATGGTTTAAAGATGCTTTCAAATCAAAGAATGCCTTGTCATAGTCCTCTGTCCACTAGAATTCAACATCTTTAGTTAGAAGATTGTACAGTGGTGTTGTCATCTTATTAAAATCCTTGATGAAATTCCTATAGTATCCTACATGTCCCAAGAAACTCCTAACATCTTTTTGCTTTGCAAAAATAGGCAGATTTGTAATCACCTCAATCTTGGTTGGGTCTACTTGAATTCCTTTTTGCGAAATGTAATGTTCAAGGACTACTCCTTCCTGCATCATCATGAAGCATTTCTCACTATTTAGGGACAAATTATGTTCTTCACATCTCTGTTAAACCTTCCTTAGATTCTAGTACTTTTGCAAAATCAACACCATAGGTAGTAAAATCATCCATATAAATCTCAATACAATCATGTGAGATATCTGAAAATATGCTAATGACTTCCCTTTGAAAAGTTGCAGGTACATTACAAAAACCAAATGGAAGTATTAAGTAGGCATAAGTCCCCCATGGACAAGTAAAGGTTGTCTTCTCTTGATCCTCAAGTGCAGTTTGTATCTAATTATAGCCATTGAATCCATCGAGAAAAGAAAAATATTGCTTGCCTGCAAAGGAATCCAATACTTGGTCTATGAAAGGAAGGGGAAAATGATCCTTTTTGGTGGCAGAGTTAAGTTCTCTGTAGTCAACAAAAACTCTCCATTTACCTCCCTTTTTAGGCACAATCACCAACAAAGACACCCACTGGCTGTCTGAGATAGTGTAGATAAATCATGCATCCAATAATTTATGTACTTCACCTTTTACAATTTCCCTCAATGCAGGGTTGATTCTCCTTTGTGGCTGCCTCACTAGTGTGCAATCATCTCTGATATATATCCTATGAGTATAGAGCTTGGGGTCCAATCCTTTCATGTCATGGTAGTCCCATGCAAATGCATGTTGGTGTGTTTTTAAAAGGTTTGTTAGGGACAGTTGTTGCTCTTGACTCAGCTTGTTGTTAATATTTAGATGTTTTCCTTCTAACACTTGCACTTGTGTGGTTAACTCTATCATAGTTGCTTCACTAATACTTGGAATTTTTAGTTCATGTGGCAGCTATGTATGAAGCATATCAGTTGCTACAGGAAGTTCAATTGTAGGAAGAGTGGGAAGAAGTGTCTTCATTGGACCTACATAACCAGATTCATGAATGGATGACTCTTCATGCACCTCACAATGGTTCTAAGTTATGTGGGACAACACTTCATCTTCTTCCTAGAGCTGCATGAAAGAATTTCTGCCTGACATCATGAGTTGTGCTACTAAATTGACTTCCTTGGCCTCTTCTCCAACATGTAAGAATATGGTGTTTTCCATATCATGGGATGGTTGAGCAGGAGGGTAGAGAACAAGGTTTTTGGTTCTTTTCCCCTTAGAAATATTCATGTCCCCTGATCGACATCCAATGTAAACATCTGTTGTGGTCAACCATGACCTACCTAGTGTAGCTTTAGGAGAAAGGATCATAAAATCTGATGGGTACTCACAGGAGTCTAGAGTTACCACAAGGTCTTCTACTATGCCATCTAGTTTCACAATAGAACTATCAACAAGCTGTAGGACAGTAGGAGTAGGTCTCATGTTTGCAACATTTAGTTGTTGCAAGATATCCTTATTTATCACATTTATTGTTGCTCCCAAGTCAATTGGAGCATTCTTTATTTGGATTCCATTTATAATAACTCCTACCACAGAACTACCTGGGTTAGAGTATTTGGGAACATTAACTTTCCCAAGCATGATATATGCTAACTATCCTATAATATGAACTGTAGTGGGGTCTTTCTTTTTCCTCCCTAGCTTTTTAAGGAATGCTTCCTTGATTGCTTTTCCATATATAGGGACATCTTTTATGGCTTGAAACAAAGGTATCTTAACACATATGCGTTTCAACTAATCCAAAATGTCAAAGGTTGTTTCCTCCTTCTCTTTCTTTTGTTTAACAACTTCTAACCTTTGAGGAAATGGTGGATCTTGATTAGTCTGTTGAACTAGTTCAAGATTTTTAGGCACACTTGGATGAATCAGAACATTTTGATGCTCCTCTTCTTCCACGGGAATCTCGGTGATGATAGGAGTGGAAGGAGCTTGTAAAGTATCTCCTGAATGCATATGGATGTCACTCACACTCACGACATATGCAAGGAATTGATTAGGTGTGCTTGAACTTGAGCTAGTAGGAGGAATTATAATAGGTTGTTGAGGTTATGAAGTGGTTGCATGTAAGTAGTTGTTTCATTTGGTCATTGTTGTCCTCCCCTCCATTGGGATGTTTGTTGGTAGTTTCTTGGAGGTGGCTGCCAATTCCCCTAAAACTGCTACCAATTCCCCTGAGGTTGTTGCCACTAGGGTGGAGAATTTTGGTGATTGGGCTAGGTATTTGGAGGGTTATTCCAAGGTTGATGTGGATATCCTCCATCGTTGGATGGATATGGGAGTTTCTATTTATTACCAGATGCATAAGAATTGAAATAAGGCCTAGCAAAATATAATGAATCTAGTGGCATACCTTGTCTTGGGGTCCATGGTCTCCTTTGTGCAATGTAGTAGACTTGATCATCATCACCCTAGATTGTCTTGAACTCATGTGGAATCTGCTTGTTGTCAATGTTAGCTACCATTTTGCATCTCCAATCCTTCTTCTTTTTTCTGCAATGAGGGCAATATTCTACTAACATTGTGTCTTCCTCCTCATGTTTCTTCTTTGCTTGAAGTGTATCTAGCTAAGTAGCTAGATTTTTTATGATGTCTTGCTTGAAATCTACCAACAAGTGAGTAATCTCCATCCTTGAAACTCCATTGGTGGATGATTTACCCATAGAGGATTGGTAGCCTCTTCCTTTCTTTGAAGCTACCCTGGAATAGTTCTGACATATCTTATTAATATCATCCCAAGGAACTTGGGTGATATCTCCTCCTCCCATCAAGTCCAAAGCATCAATGCAGTTTTCATTGATTCCTCTAAGGAAGAGAAACTTTTGAGACTCTTCATTGAGTGTATGATGTGGATATTTCTATAGGAAAAATAGAAACCTTGAAATTTAATCCTCCAAAATCTCATCTTCCTTTTGTTGCATCCTAAAGATGGCATCCCCTCTCATGTCACTGCCTCTGCAATATTCTTTGTACTTCTCAAGGAAATTTTTCTTCATGTCATCCCAAGTCTCTACAGTATTCCTACCCAAGCTCTATAAATGCAATCAAATCTTTTATCAAAATGAGAGACTAAGGGTTCTAAAGAGATTCTAAGTTTCTAGAATTCTACTAAAATTCTAAGTCAGATTTTCAATTTCCAGATTTTATTTATACTGAATGTGATGATTACAGAACATTAATGATTTCGATGTCTCAAATAACAGCAAGAGGTCACATAAATATGAGGGAGACATGCCTCAAGGAGAGACGTGTCTCATGAGAGGATGTGTCTCTATAGAGTGGAGACACATCCACTCATGGGGCGCGTCCCTTGAGCGCGCGGGCTCCTTAACAGTTTGCTGTTTATTTAAACTAAAATGAGATCTGTATAACACACAATAATCATAAGAAATAAATTCCGATATGCAATATTTCAAACATCATAAAAAATCCACAACACTTATTTGATTTTCCTTTTTCGAGGTTAAGAACACTTAGGTTAAATATAAATGATGATGATGCATGAATGCAATCATCATTTATATCTGATCGAAGCTATCTGAAACAACACTCCCTCTTAGCTATGGAAGATATTCCAAATCAAATAAGTGGAGATATCACCTTCACACGTGATATCGAAGATATGATATGATTTCTTAATATATTCAAGTCACATGACATTCTTCATAACACATCTTCATTATGGTATGTGCACTAACATCAAGTCACATGATGTCTACCATAATTCATGGCATATCCACGGATATAAATATCCACCATGATTATCTCTTAAGGATCACAATGATCTTCAGATGATATCACATCCCATGATATCAATCAAAGTTTCCAAGAGATACTATCATGACATGTCCATAGATATCAAGTCACATGATATCTATCATGATAGTTTATCATTGTAGAGTTGTCACTTTACAATGTCAAATACAAGTGTTCATTATTAGAAAGATCGTCACCTTTCAATAATGTACACAAGGGGAGTAGGCCCATAAAGTCATGGAGTCACACACATGACAAAAGAGTTTACACATTAAACATCTTTATATATTAGTACAATTTTATAAACAATTTGTATTTCAAACATAAATAACAAATTACATTTCAACCATACCAAGTTTCTTCCTGAAGTGCTCTACCTTGATTCGGGAGAGAGGCTTGGTGAGAATGTTCCAAGTTTGATCATTTGTACTAATATACTCCAACTGAATCACTTTCCTTTCCACCATATCTCTTACATAATGATAGGGGATCTCAATGTGCTTAGATCTATCATGAAAGATAGGATTTACAGAGAGTTTGATGCAACTCTAATTATCACAATGAATAATTGTAGGATTTAAGGGCTCACCAAAGAGTCCCACAAGCAATTTACGAAGCCAAACTGCTTCTCTTGCTCCCATTGAGGCTGCAATGTATTCAGCTTCTGCATTGTACAACTGAAGATTGTTTTTGCAAATCTAGGAGATCATAGTGATCCTAAACTAAAGCAACATCCCTGATGTGCTTTTCTGACATTGGTTATACCAACCGAATCAGAAAACCCATGTAGGATCTTAAAGGTTGATCATTCTTAAAGAAGACCATAATCCAATAGTGCCTTTGAAGATTCCTCAAAATATGTTCTTCACGTACCTTTACATTAAGAATTTCCTTTGCCTCACATCCAATCGGGTCGAGAACATTCAATGCATAGCAAATATCGTGTCCGGTGTCAATTAGATACACCGGGCGATCCAATCATCTATATGTAAAGGGTTGATCCACACTTGGATTCCCATCATGCTTTCTTCTGAATTTGTGAAGGTTATTTTCAATAGGCTTAGACATCGGCTCACACCAACATTCCCAACATTCTCTGACATCAATAGTAGAGTACTTCCTATTTAGTATGATGCCCTCTGATTTTTTCCATACTTCTAAACCTAGGAAGTAGTGTAGAATGCCCAAGTCTTTCATGTCAAATTCAGAAATTAGATCCTGCTTCCCTTGAGCAATGAGGTGATCTTCTCTTGTTATTAGCAAGTCATCAACATATAAAATAATTATTAGCATATCACCTTTAATTACCTTGAAGTAGAGATTGGAGTCAGCATCATTCTTGGAAAATCCTAATCCCAAGAGATAGCTGTCAATTCTTTCATACCAGACCCTGGGAGCCTGTTTAAGTCCATAGAGGGCTTTCTTTAGTTTGCATACATGTGAGTCAGGTTTATGTATCAAAAAACCTTCAGGCTGTTCCAAATAGACTTCTTCTTCAATGGTTCCATTCAGAAAGGCAATTTTCACATCCATTTGATTGATCTTCCAACCTTTAGCTGCTGCAATGGCTAACATTGCTCTCACTGATGTGTAACGGGAAACAGGTACAAATGTTTCTTTGTAATCAATGCCTTCCTTTTGAGAAAAACCTCTTACCAAAAAATGTGCTTTATGTTTTTCTATACTGCCATCAGTAGCATACTTGATTTTGAAGAGCCATTTGGAAGAGACAATATATTTCTTGTTTGGTCTAGGTACTATATCCCATACATCATTCTTTAGAATAGACTGATATTCCTCTGTCATTGCATCCTTCCATACTTGATGTCGGAAAGCTTCTATAACACTGATAGGTTCTGAGTTTATGATGTTGTTCATTAGAGCAACATAGCTAGAGAAACGTTTGGATCTTTTACTCTCCTTGAACGTTCCTTTGGGTGCTGCATGATCCTCTACTTCTTTGATTATCTTCTGGCCCAAAGTGGTCTCTTTCTGCCATTGTCATTTGTATTCTCATGTGAAGTAGAAGGATGTTCATGTGGAATTTCCTTAGGATGCTCCCTCTGAATCTTAGGAGCAGGTTCCATTTTAGGTACTCTAGGGGAATAGGTTTTAGTCTCACTAGAACTTCTTGCCCTCTTGAATGCAACGTCTTCTTCAAAGATGACATCTCTGATCAATTCAATTTGATTCTACTTGGGTATGAATATCCTGAAGGCCTTGGAGGTTTCACTATATCCCATAAATATCCCTTTCTTTCTGGAAGGTTCAAGATTGAATCTCTTCTCCTTGGGCAAATGAATATAGACGAGACAACCAAAAATCCTAAAGTGACTAATGTCAGGTTTTCTGCCAGTGAAGGCTTCTTCAAGAGTTTTGTTGTCAAGATGAGAATGAGGAAATCTATTTTGGATGTAGACAGCAGTCCTAGAGGCTTCTGCCTAGAAAGAGGTTTCAATGTTTTGGTCAAGCAACATTGCTTTGGCAGCTTCTACAATGGTTCTATTTTTTCTTTCAGCAACCCCATTTTGTTGAGGGTTGTAAGCCACTATGAACTCCCTCTTAATTCCAGCACTCATGCAGAATTCCTTAAAAAATTTCAGAGGTGTATTCTTTCCCATTGTCTGTCCTTAAGGTTTTTATTTTCTTCCCGAAGAATTTTTCCATAAGTGCTTTGAACTCTTTGAACCTTT
>VDFB02300509.1:0-28274 GCA_007258455.2 Sequoia sempervirens | reverse complement strand
ATTTCTCACCTTCAACTTCTCCCTGTTTTACTTATGACTGCTAAATTGTTCATAATAAATAATTAAATAAATAACCATATCTATATTAGTTTAATTCATCTGAAGGTCCTAAAGATTCTTCCATGGATAACCTGCACTTCCAAAATTCAAATGGTTAAAGATTTCAAGGGTGACCACGACTGTCAAGTTCAACACTGTCCAAATTGCATATCTCGAATACCATTGAAGAAATGATCAGTCAAATACAATAGAGACGAAAAAAGGCGGTGTCCCTGCAAATATCATGGAATGTAAAATCCCAAGTCTAAATGTTCAAACAACATGAACAGCAGATATCGATAAAAATCAAAAATTGTTTTCGCTACAGCCCAAATCCGTAAACAATTGGGCCACAGATATATGTGTAACAAATGGCCTTGGGAGTAGCAGAGAGACAGAATTAGCGTGGATTCCACTAAAAGAACCTGGGCAAATCTGGAAAAATCATAAGATAATCTAATTTAAAATGCTTCCAAAAAAAATTCGTCACAGACTAAAATATTCTTAAGAAAAAACAAACCATAATTCATGCTTTAATATCAATCTAATCTGATGTTATTTAATTGCCATTACCTTTATTCTCATTAAGCTGTTACAACTTACATCTAATAGGGGAGAAGACCATTATCTGAACATGTTTCAATAGTTGCTATAACATTTGTTGTATTTAATATCCAATTTTTTAGCAATATTGGATCAATAGTTGTGACTTTAAAGTTGTTAGTGTTGATGATGACTATCCTTAATTGAATGAAATGTATTCAGCAGATGTGCACAACTATCGTTCTTACTTTTTTTGTGTCTTTTTTAATACCTTGACAAAAAGCATGCTGATGCGGGCCCGAAACTTTAGTTATAAGAAGGGGGCTTGCCAAGTAAGCTACTGTAAAAAATTGGGAGTGATTTGAAATTTTCACTTAAGATTTTGAGAAGCATGAAGTTAGGATGCTCAACTATCATATTACTATTGCCTATGCCACCATCAGACTGCACAGTTAACCATATTTATTAATTTATTCAAAATCAGAACACAATACATTTTACATTTTTTATTTTCAAGCAATTAATAAATACAGTGACTGGATAGACGATGTCCTCAACAAATTCTGTTTAGAAAAAAACACTGTTCGTTTGTCTGAATGGATTTTTCTGGCATGCAACAAGTCAGAGTTAGACTCAAGTCTGGCCGAAGAGATAAAATATACCTAGATTAGTAAGATGTGAAATCTAATCGACCAAAACGTTTTCCTTGGGATGTTCTCTGCAGTCAACCCATATATTGGAAAATGGACAAAAATCCTTCTGTCAGCAACAAATATTATATAATTATTCGAATAGGGTCATTCATAATATATTATTTGTGTCACAGCAATGGGCTATGGAAACTTGACAAGAAGCTACCAACTTGGAAATTGCAATTTTCATATATTAATACAGTAACAATGCGATTATCAAACCTCTATTATGCCAATAATATTTACAGTGCAATTTTCAGATCTCTGTTGTTTTATTAATGGGAAATATCTGATTTCGTTTGTCTTTTGTCAGCAGTGCATAATTAACGAAATAAACATAAAGATTGTATCAATTATTAAAATAAATTACAATTTTACAAATAAATGACATGGTTAAAAACATAGAACATCTGTAAATATACCGTATTTTGTTCAAATGCCTGTGTTGCACATAAGATGATCTAGTAGGTACACAACAATTCGATTAAAGTAGAACATGTACAGTAAGATAGATGAAAGAGTTTGGAAGATAAATTAAACAATAATTATTTAATGTATCCTTCACTAAAAAATACACAAATTAAACCCCAACAATATCTATAAAAATTATATCCTACTTAAATGAAACCTGTCATTTTATACTCTTTTTTTCCTTGATGCATGGGCTGGACCATCAATTTCAAATATAATACTATTTTTTAAATAAAAATATTTAAGAAAGGAAAAATAAATCTTACGTAGTAGTTCCTCTGAAAAGAGACGACTACTTAAAAATATCACGGGTGTTATTTAATTATAAATAAAAAATTAATAAAAGAACTGTAGTTAGGAGACATGATTATTAGAACAATTTTAAAACAAAATATAGTCATAAGTGTAATTATAGCCAATAATTATCTTTCGACTAATGGGCTTGCTAGTTGAAGCTTTTAGACATTCCCAATAATGAACCAGATATGAGCCACAGCCTGGCTCCTCACATTGGCCTCTCTTCCCAATTAACTATCCAAAAACCAAAAATATTCAGACTTATTTCCGTACACATTTCTTAAGTTATAGATTTCACAAACAAATGCAGAAGATAATTCCATTAAAATCTGTATTGGCGAAAAGAGGTGTTACCTGCAGTGAATTCAAGAACAACCACGACTGTCATCACTGCCCAGATTGCGTTATCACCCAGTCCAGTGAAGAAGGGTTCCAACAAGTACAAGAGCGAGACCACAGACAATGCTACTCCTACTTTAATGGAATGTATAATCCTTCTCCGGTCCTCTTTGCCCACCTGCCATATTTTTCCCACGCATGCCGCCCAATACTTGTTCATATTTACTTCATGCGTTACCCTTCTCCTCGCTTCACCACCACAACCAGAAATTGAAATATTTACTTTACACTCGCCATTCAGATCGGAAGACCCCATTGCCCTTAATGTTTCTCAAAACACAGGCCGAATAAAACAGTCAGACATAAAATAAACTTGTAGGAAACCCTGAGGACTTTTAAGTATCTCTTTAATGGTAAAAGTTCTTCGCATAAACATCATCGATTTGATGGGTAAACACTCAATACTAGTTTTAATCCTTAGTCATACCAAAAAATAGTAAATTGTTCTCTTGAACTTTTTCTCTTAGAACGATATAAAGTTCAAGAAAAAGTGACTTTGGCCTTAAGAAATCCCAGGGACGAATCCCACTCAAAGAAACTATGAGTACGCCATTGTCAGATTTTTGACAGTGACAGCAGCAATTGTCATATATTATAATTGCAGTCTAGCTGGCGAGCAACACAAAAATAGAATCCAATGCTTGAAAAGCCAGTAATTTCTGTTCGTAATAGTACAATAGTACACGTAAGGATAAATCTTGTACAGATCCGCATGCTACTGTCGCTACTCTACACACGGCAAAAGTAGAATAGGATAATATTTTGGTTTAAAAAAGTGGGTTGCTCGTAAGGGTCCAATGGGCAGCAGAAAAGTACATATTTTATAGGATTGCTTATATGTCAAGAAACAATGATTTGCAATCAAAGCGGGTTGGTCCTAAAGGTCAATGGGCAGTAGAAAAGTACATACTTTATGGGACTACTTATATTTCAAGAAGATTATGATTTAAATTGGAAAGAAACAATTTTGGGTCTGGAATGGAGAATGATGTGATTGTTAACAAATATAAGAGTTTTGATATGAGGGGACATGATTGTTAAAGTGTGGGCTCACTTGACAAGTATGTGAGCAAATATAAAGTGTGCAAGCAATAGGTGTCTCAAATGCTAAGGACACGTCACAACCATATGAGTGAGAAAAAAGTATGAAATTGTCTAAATAGAATTAATCTAAGTGTGAATAGGTCAATCTTAGAAAGGTGATATCCTAACTAGATATGATAATGACTCTATTTACACTATTTTCTCTATATACCACTCATGAATTATACTCTCTCTCTCTCTCTCTCTTTCTCTTTCTCTATATATATATATACTATGTTATGTCTCTCATTCCTCGCTTCTATATTATATATCTTAAATTTAGTGCATAAATATTCATGTCCAAGTATAGGTTTTTGTCCCTATTTATTTTTGTTGGTCTCTCTCCCTCCCTCTCTCTCTCTCTTCTACATTATGTCTCTCATTCCTCACTTCTATATTCTATATCTTAAATATAATGCATATATATTCATGTTTAAGCATAGGATTTTCTCCCTATTTATTTCCATTGGCATTTCTTTTTGTAAGTATTATAGATCAATTGTAGGTGCAACACTATCATGTCATCTTGTAATAATTTTAGTTTGCTTTATCTTGCTCAGGGATGTGTTTGTATGCTAATAGCATTTGTTACCCATATTATTTTTCCATCATTGCCCTTTATTAAGCCTCCTTTTCAAGTTTTCAATCTAATGTGAATGGTGTGTCTTTGTCTTGCCAAAATTGTATTGGATTCTAGCAAAGAGATGTGTCATGCAAGATCAAAAAGAGTTAAAATATTTTTAGGTGTGGAACGTAACCCATTAATCAATCTTTGGGGTTATAAGGTCATTTCCTTATCTATTCAATCCTATAGCTAAGTTTTATAAATGAAAATAAGAAGAAATATTTATTTAAAATGATAAAAATTAAAAGGTCATAAGATAAAACAAATATCCATGCATATCTTGATAGAGCTTTGTAGTTAACTACATTATGACAAAAAAAAATCAAGTAGATAGTGCACCCATATCAATTATGAGATTACATATGTATACTATTGAGTTAGAACTTATAGAGTAGTATCGTCAATTATTAGTGTTCAATATAATTCAAACATAGATATAGTGCAATACAACTTAATGCTAAGTATAATGTGAACGTTCCCTTGTTTCAAATACAAAATAATAAATTTTATTGATCAATCTTAATAGCTCAACAATATAAAATTGATTTAAAAATATAAATGTTACAGTGAATAATTTATCTACACTTGTCTACTTATTTGTGCCACATCATGGGGCACTTGTCAATCCACATGATAGTTGGATTGCCTCTTACTTGCCTATATATGCAAGGCTTTTTACTCATTGTAATTTGGGCCATTTAAATACAATATTGAACATTGTTCATTGTGCTTGTTTCTCATCTCCATAATTTCCTATTTCTTATATGGTATTAGAGCATGGGGGAGATATTTGCAAGCCAAAAAAGTGAACGAAATTGTATTTTGTTATCTCCATTGTTGCATGTTAACAATTGCAAGAAGGCGGTTATGTGTTTCTAAAGAACTTTGAGGTGTTGTTTGGAGTTGATCTGCATATCTCATAGCAATCTGGAAATGACCCCACCCCTGAGATGAATCAAATTTTACACTATCCAAGGGGGCTTAAAATCCTCTCTATTTTTTTCGTCCTTTTTCATTATTTGGTGGAAAAATTCTTTTTCAACAATCTGAAAACTTTTTGCAAGAAGGTTACGTCTATTTGAAAGCTTTATAACTTTTGTTGGTTGATAGCTTTAAATTAAGTTTCATTTTTTGCAAAAGTGCTTATTTTTTGCAATACTTCCAATGGACTTGTTTGGACTATTTACAAAGCACTCCTTCTATAAAGTGTCAAATTAAAGGGGGGAAGAAATAATAATGGGGGTTTTAATTTTAAGTTTTTTGTCTTTTTTCGAGGTTTGAAAGGTCTATTCCTTCATTGGTACCTCATGACAATAAACTTGTAAGAACTCATAATAACAAATATTCTGATAAATGCACTCACACAAAGTGCCACAAAATTGAAGTGTTCTATATGGAGGAAATTTAGGAAATTTATACTTGAAATGAGGAGAAATGGATGAGTGTGTTTACCTAAAATGGAATGATGATTTATGACACCCTATTTTTTCCCTAATTTCATTAGAAAAAGAGATCTCCCAAGGATAGTAATTGACTTTCAACTTTGAGGTGAGTCAACTCTATTAAGAGGATATGTTGTTTTCTTATGACAAAAAATGACAAATGCAGTTTTGTGAGATGAAAATAAAATACTTAATGAATTCATTGTATGATGTAAAACTTGAAATATAGAGTATAAGGATACCACAAATAGAAATAATAACTTTTAGGAAGATTTGAGAAGGGTAGAATGGTATGTACATGGCTCCAAAAGTTGGTTCTGAAAACTACTGAAGGATAGATTAACCCTAGGGTGAATAGGTCTCTATACAGGGGTCCAAAATCTGATTTCATGGTCCTCTAATCTCGGATCTTAGCTCCTGATTTCTCTAGATTCCACTATTAGAAAGTCGAAAATAAATTATGTAGGCAAGTTTTCTTGGCTTGACAACTTTGATGACAACTTTGACAACTTTGCAAAATTGCTCTTTTGATCCAATTTTAGTCCTTCTTCACCTACAAATCCACACAGACAAAAGAGAGGGAAAATGTTTATTTTTTTTGTGAATAGGGGTTTACCTTGTTCAAACCCTAGTTTGGTAATTAAACGAAATAATGACAAAATGGAAAGAATTTGATGAATGAACAATGTTATGTCACAACTCACCAAACCCTTAATGGATACCCTTAGAGGACTGAAGTCTGACACATCTCTCTAAGGAGCTTAATCTTGCTTTGCTTGGCTCAAATGATTGCTCGATTTGATGTTTGAATGCTTGAAACCTACATCACAATGTTAGCTCCAAAACACAATATGAACACACATGAATCTTGACATGATGATATTGTCTTTATTGTTGTTGTAGATGACTGATAAATGTGCTCTTCAATGCTCTTAACAATAGTTTTTTCTAATATGATCTCTTGATTATGCATGTTCTTGCTTCTAGGTTTGAATTGATAAAATAACTATATTTATAGGTGTTTATATCTAATTTCTCAAACATGAGATTCCACAAGTTGACATTTGAAACTTGAATTTGAATCATTAAAATGCCACCAAAATATATTAAAAATTAGGACCTAAGACTTAAAGAGGACCTACTAGGACCTACATCTAGGACACATAATTTCCAAGGTGATTTAATTATTGCTGGAAATTGTTTAATGTCATTTTCCCTTTCAAATAGGAATAATAAGGCTTAGGAATGCATAATTTAGGCAATTAAAATCTTAATTAAGTCTAATTAATTAAGGCGATGCAAACATAGTGTAAAAATGTAAATGGGTACAATTTTTAACACTACAATACTTACACTAAATTATATAGTGTAATGGGGGGTTGAGTAGAGCCTTGATTTGACATCATAGTTGTGGATCCTTGTGATTCTCACCCCATGGTGTGTGTTTCCTTGCTTTACGATCACAACAATGTCTCCTTGTGATTTTTGCCTCATTCGACTATGCCTTGTGTGAATGGTGATCCTAGACATGCACAAACATGAAGAACAAACACACAATTAGTCCCATATGCAAGTTAGAAACAACATTCCCCATGAAATTCATTTGAAACATTAAAACAAGAAATAATACATGAAGAACACAATAAAAAAGCTATTAAATCCTATTTAAATGATCAAACTCTCAATTCCATGGGGGAATTAGTGTCATTTTGATGTGGAAAATGGCCCTTTCCCAATTCCTTGCAAGCTTGAATGATGATTGATGAAGATTTGATGCTCCTTGGTGAAATTCCTGCATAACCTAGCTATGAAACTTGAAGAAAACCATGAAAGTGGATGAACAATGGATGAGAAAATTCAAAATCTCAAGATAATGACCTTGCATAAATTTGTGGATCCAAAATCCAAATAAGAGCCTCTTATTTATAGATGAGAATGATGGAGGATGAGGCAAAATGGATGAATGTGTGATAAAATACCAACCAATAGCATAAAGCCACTTGTCAACATGTGAGTGGACAAAGGTGGAGCACATTTTGGTCATTGTGCAATTAAATGCAATTAGGTGGAATTTCAAAATTGATGAAATGACAAGTTGGAGGAAGAAGAAAATGAAGTTAATTCCACTTGGCTCAAGGAAAAGGACAGGTAAGAAACTTAAATGCCTTGTTAGATGTACAAACCCTTTTGGAGGGATTTTTCAAACTTGGAGAATATTCCCTTTTTTATGCCTTTTTGAAAGTAAATAGAGATTTAATAAACCAATTAAAATGATTTTCATGAGCAAGTTACAAAAGCTAGAGGATTTGAGTGATTAGGATTAGGATTAATCAGGATTTGATTAATTAAGAGGGAGATTAGCTTATTTGACAATTTTGACTTAGACTTTTGGATCAAAATGAGAGGAAAATGATTTTAGATTTAATTAAATAAAGTTTGATGTATTTAATTAAAAGGGATGATGTTAGATTAAATCAAATAAAAATTAATTTATTTAATTTAATAGAAAGACTTTAGAGCTTAATTAAATAAAGTGAATTATTTAATTAAGACAGAGACTATAATATTAATTAAATAAAATGATTGATTTAATTAATAGGAGATGATGACTAAATTAGATAAAATTGATTTATTTAATTAAGAGATGAAATGTGATGAATTTAATCAAATAAAGATTATTTGATTAAATGGTTAGCAAAGGAGATGATTCGAGATAGACTGGTATTAGTAAAATCAGGATCAGGTGTATAGGATCAATCAATACATTTTCGTGTCTACATTTTTCCCCTTTTTGAAGCAATGTACCTGCTACATTGGTTCAAAGAATAACCTGTTGCGATCATAGTTCAAACATTTTCTAAATTTTTTTAGATGGCCCACTACTGCCCCAGTGAACAAATTACAATGGTATATTGCCCCCTCGAGAGATCAGACTAAAATTTGGATTTTTGGGTGATCTCAAGAAAAAAAGAGGACAAGGTGCCCGACAGGTTCAGAAAAGGTCCAGGATGCCAAAAACGTGCAAAAACATGAAAAAATGATGCAAAACGACCTCCGAGTAGGTGAAAATGGGATTAGGGGTCCAAAACCCTACATGGACGGCTAAACAAGGTAAAAAACCCTAGTTTTCAAGCTTAAATAGGCCTCGAGGGGCCACTTCCAATTCATTTGCACATTCAGTCTTTAGAGATTTAGCACTTTTAAGCTTTGGCCACTATTCGAGATGGCGCAATGTGTTCTTCCACGACACATTTCAGAGCGAGTACGAGTATACCAGCGACTACTAGGCGTAGGACCACCAGTATGTGACCCTTACTTGACTTGTTTTTTCACTTTTCATGCGCATTAATTAGGGTCCAAAGTTGAACCAAGTCAAGCGACATTGTTTGGCGCTTTTGAAAGTGTTAAATCGGTGTCGTGTGGCCTTAAAGTGTGCCACTATTAAGTCTTGCACCACGGCGGGCTAGTTTAGAGATTAGGGTTTAGCTTTCAAAGTGCACCACTTGTGTGAATAGTGCTGCATCAGTACAATTAGGAATTTAGGTTTAGGGGTCAAAATGGATCGCAGTCAAAGTGTGACGTTGCAACGCAGTTTAGAACTTTCAAGTTTCTAATGGCATAGCTTAGAATTTTCAAATAGGGTGAAAACTCTAAACAAGATCTCATTTTTTTACGAAACTTGACGCAATGACTTTATTGATGTAGGAGGACATGGAGCTAGTACACTCATAGGAGCACAGGTCTTCGATTATGAGCAGATTGACTCAGAATCCTGGTTTGCATGAGTTGCTCCAGGAACACCTGGGAGTGATAGGACTCTGGTATGTTGCATACGCTCCAGCCATCTGGACACACTTAAGGATGATGAAAACACTAGCAGGGAGATGGCACAGTGAGACGTCCTCATTTCACTTCCCTACAGGCGAGGTGATAGTTACCCTGGAGGATGTGTGGCATATTCTTCGATTTTCTATCCATGGAGAGTAGGTCATCTATGATGTGGATGCTAGACCAGATGCTTGCTATGATGTTATGGGCCTAGATGAGATTATTTTTGGTGCTCGGGACAGATTGAGCTAGAGCTATACAGGACCTCGGTGTCACCATTCAAATTGATTATAGTTGCTATTATCTTAGGCCTTATGGCACCAGATCGGCACGACCGATACTTTAGTCCAAGATGGGGTCTTTGCTAGGAGAGGATGGTTCCCCAGAGAGTATGCTTTGCATGGGGGCCAGTGATGCTGGCCTCCCTCTACCATGACTTGCATGAGTTTTCATATTGCGATAACAAGGCTATCAGAGTAGGAGTTACACTTTTGCACATCTGGGCTTGGGAGCACATTATAGTGCTTCGCCCACAAGTCACACCAGTCGAAATGGAGCCAGATGACCCAACTGTTTGGCAGTATAGAGGGGCCTTGAGTTTCACACATATAGGAGCAATCGGTATCCCTCATTGGAGGAGGGTTATAGATGAGATGATAGTTTTTATCTTGAGGCCTTGGCTTGGTATGCTCGCTTGGTACGATGACATACAACAACTCTTCTTTGCTAGATAGGATAGAGTGATGCAGGGCAGGGAGCATACCATGATCGAGTGTTATCTGCCAGATCGGGTGGCTAGGTAGTTCAGGGATACTCAAGACAAGCCTGATGACTAGTTTGTGGCCATATTTGCTCGTACTATGAGGGAGACTACATGGGGTCAAATGATCCCTCCAGATGAGGCAGTGGAATCCTTTAGGAAATTGGTGGCCAAGCCATGGCCATATGATCAAGGACAGGTGGACCCAAGGAACACACAGGCATATCACGATTGGTTTCGTCCCCCCATTAGATTGACAATGCTAGGGTAGCCTTACCACAGCAGAAACCCTGAGGCTAGTCAACAAGGCGGAGGCAGGGGTGAGGAGGCAGAGGAGATAGAGATAGGGATGGAGATGGGGGCAGAGGAGTAGGTGGACCACCTCCTTACCAATGAGGCCATAGGGATCAGGAGCATGGTCACCAGCAGAGGGATGGAGATCAAAGAGATGCCCTGAGGGACCCATAGCAGCCTCTAAGGGACCATCAACAACAACCACCACCACTGCCACCCTAGCCTGACTAGAGGGATGCACTCATTCAACAACTACAGCCACAAGTTGCCACTTTGACAGCTGAGAGAGATCAGGTGAGAGCATAGCAGGATCAAGCCATACAACAAAGACAGACCACCGAGATGCAACTAGCACAGGAGATTGGGAGATGCTAGCAGCTCAAGAGCACATAGGGTAGGACAGTCTCCACACACATGTATTAGGACGCAGTCAGAGAGGAAAAGTATTACAAAGTTCATTATCATTAGGCAGTGCCTTGAGCAGCCCGGGCACCAGATTTCTCACAACAAATAGGGTAGAGACATGACCTGTTGGGTGAGGGGAGCAGCCACCAGGGTTACCTCATTTTTTATCAGAGACACCATTCTTTTTGCGATCTACGGGCTCATTTTTGATAGCCCCGTGGATGATTGTATACTTTGATTGATATACACATATTTGATCCTGATTCTTTGTACCATGACAGTTAAATTTTTGATGATATATGATATGAGGTGATTTGATCCGATATATGATGATGTGTCTATTATATTTATGCATGATGGATGGATGTTTTTAATTTTCTATATGTGATGCTTTATATGTGATGCAATGACATGACGTGACTCTATTTTATGTGATGCAATGCAATGTATGTATGATACTATATTATGTGATGCAGTGATTATGCAGATGTTTATGGGTGGATGCATTTCTTTTTTAGTATCTTTCTATGTACTTTTTATGATGATGTATGGATGCAAATGTTATGATATGCAAATGATTTAAAATGCTTAGACTAATAGATCTATGTGGATGAGGATGGTATATGCTATGGTCATGAGATGTATGAGATGATCTTTTTTCCTTTTCAGTACTTTTTGCAATATGTATGGGTGACATGATGATGCACATGATATGATGTGATGATGCAAATGGATTATATGATGTGATGATACATATGTGATGTTTATATGATTATGTAAGTATGATTTATGGGATGCTTAGAATAACCAATCTATATTATACAATGATGAAATGCCATGCATGTGAGATGATCAATGTTTCCTATATGATATGATATGAAATGATATGCATTATGTTGACGGTTTGTGGATTCAAGATGGATGCATTAGCGATGATTTTGATTAACTGTCACGGTACCATGTTAACACGAAAATAAGACAGAAGAAATAAGATCCAACAAGCCACATGATGATGATGATTTACTTACTAGGAATTGGGACTTTAAAAGGTCCATTTACCTTATGTTTGATAACACACATAAGCATGATGCATCAAGGTATAAAGAACCAGGATGGAATTGTACCTAGTGTGATGGACTTTGACTCAAAAATCAGATAGGAGTACTCTTGTTCACACTTGACATATGAAACCTCATTCAAAATGCAGTTCAGATATTCCAAATATCTTAGACCAAAACATAGAAAGGAAATCCTTCTTATGTGGTCAACAAGACACCTAAAACATCCTCCCTACACCCAAACAAAGCATGCATGACCAAGGTTATATTACAAGAATATCCAACAAGCACAAGAAATAAAAATATAATGATTGTTGTCCCATTCCTTTCTCTCTAAATCCTTTTTTTTGGACATCATTGAGAGGTCATCGAAATGAGCGCAATAATATAAGCCAAAAGACAAAGATAAATTAAAAAAATAAGCTAATGTTCTTCAATACCGCTAGCCAAGACTAAACTACGATTATGCCTAATGTTGATGTCCATTGTAGGAAGGATGCATCCTAGGACATGATGTTATCAGATGATTTTGGGATTAATTGGATGATAGGTTATTAATACCAAGAGTTGACCAACTTGTTTACTTACTAACCTAGACTTGAGACCTTGACAATTGAGTTTTCACTTTTAACCTACTAGACTTGTTTCTAACTGTTTCACCAAAGGTTGAGAGTGACGATGATTTATTATGAGTGATGTTTATTTCGGGTGAAAGTGAGATGGGGATGGATGGATGTTTTCATTTAATATTTGGATATTTTTGAAAATTTTGAAATGTTTTGAGGTTGTTTTTGGTATTTTCAAGATGTTTTACAAATGTTTTGATTTTCAATTTTCCAATGTTTTGGGGTTTTCTGAGATTTTGACCAAGAGACTAACCTAAAGACCTATCCTGAGCTAATCAATAGATTAGCCTTACCTACATTGTACACGCAAAGACCACGTAGTTTGACTAACGCAGACTTGATTATTGATGAGATGTGAACAAATGGATTGCCAGTTTATTATGACAGACTCCTAAAGAACTTACCTAAGTGTCTCAAGGGATGATCAAAGATCAACCTTGCCTACGTTCATAGCTCAAAGACCCGTAGTTCGATAAGATTACTCTGTTTTTTACTTTTTTGACTTTTTTTGGATTTTGATATGTTTTGAATGTTTTTGGATTTTCTTGGTTTTTTGGATGTTTTTGGATTTTCTATTTTTAGGAAAGACTTCAAGAATGTACACGAATACGAACTGATGAGAACATTCCCCCAACATGATGCAATAGACTACTCCAATACAAGCAGGACAAACTGGCCTTAAGAATGGGCCGAGTAGTACTAGGAGGGATCATGACACGAACACAGGACCAAGCTATGATGCAGATGCAGACAGATGATGGATGGAGATGTGGAATGTGATGGATGATGGAAGCGTAATAGATGGATGATGCCAAACAAGTCATGGAGATCCTGGTGGATGGAGAGTGCTTATTTACACAAGGCGCCTATTTGCCAGGTTTTCACTTAGGTACTTGTCTAAAGCGCCACCAAAGTGGTTTTCAAGTTAGAGGATGATTTTTCTCTTTACTATTTTTAATCCTTTTTCTGATTTTATTTTTTTTAATTTTTTTTAATTTTTATTTTTATGTTGTCACCAAGATTCCTATTTGCTAGGTTTTCATCAGGGTGACCATTTTTTAAGGACATTTTTTTAATTTTTTTGTATTTTCTAGTTTTTTATCTCGAAAGATTAGGCATAAAACTTTTTGAGATGGGAATTGTTCATGGGCTCTTGCAAAGGTTCCCCTCTGAGAATTGACAACTGATATGCCCCTGACTTGTAGCTTGTTGTGATGACGAAGGGCCCCAACCAATTGGGTTCAAACTTTCCCTTGTTGTCTGGATTTGGAATGTTCTTCTGATTCTCCTTTAGCACAAGCTCTCTGACTTGGAAGATTTAACTCTTTATCTTCTTGTTGTAGCTCCATTTGAGTCAGTTTTGATACACCTGTAAATGCTTTAAGGCATGCATATGCCACTCATCTAGTAGCTCCAACTCATTCATTCATGATACCCGGTATTCTTCATCTGTGATGAGATTCTACAATGATATTCTTAGGGACGGGAGCTCAATCTCAATGGAAAGTATGGCTTCTAATTTGTAGACTAGGGAGAATGGGGTGGCACCTGTTGGTGTGTGGATGCTTGTTCAGTAGGCCCATAGGGTGGGATTCAACTACAAATTCCAGTCACGACTGACGTCATTGACTATCTTCTTGAGGATTTTTAGGATGGTCTTATTTGTAGCCTCAGCTTGGCCATTTCCCTGGGGGTAATATGGAGTGGAAAAACAACGTTGGATTTTGAATTTCTGGCATAGGTCATGAACATCCCAATTTTTGAAAGGTGTCTCATTATCTGAGATAATGGATTGAGGGACACCATAGCAGAAAATTAGGTAATTCAGGATGAACTTGGATATCTGCTTTCCTGTGATATATGTCATGGGGATGGCTTCCACCCACTTTGTGAAGTGCTCAGTGGTGGTGATGATGAACTTATGTCCATTGGATGAGGTGGGGGTAATTTTTCCAACGAGATCGAGCCCAAATTGTGAAAAGGGCCAAGGTGTGACAATCAGGTGGAGCTCTTGAGCTGGTGCATGGATGAGGTCCCCATGCTGCTAACATTGTAGACATCTTCAAACGTAGTCATGTGCTTCCCTTTCCATTGTAGGCCAATAGTACCCTATCCTTAGCAGTTTCTTAGCTAAGCTCATACCACTTGAATGTGAACCACAAATGTTGTTATGTACCTTAGTTAAGGAGGTCAATGCCTCCTCAATGTTTAAGTAACGTAACAGGGTTCCTTCAATGCTTCTACAGTATAGGGTATCTCCTAGGATGACAAAACAGGATGATTTTTTGACAAAGGCTCTTTTGAGGTTTGGGGTTATGTCAGCAGGGAGGACTCCTATTCTCAGGTAAGTGTATATATCATGGTACTAGGGATCACCAGGACCAACGATTTCGCACACAAATTCAAACTTTGGTACCTTGAATGTTGGTACAAAAAGCTGCTCTACAAAGAATTCTTTCCTTGGGATGTTGTGTGGGACATCTAGGAGTGATCCAATTGTATCCATTGCATCTATTGCTCTGTTGTTTTATCTTGGTAGCTGCTCAAATGTGATATCAATGAAGAACTCCTTAAGACTTTCCACCATTTTCTTATAGGGAGTCAACTTGTCATCCTTTGTTTAATACTCATTGTTTACCTAGTTGATTATGAGTTGTGAGTCTCCATATACCTTGAGTGCCATTATCTGCCACTGCACTATAATTCTGATCCCTATGACAAGAGCCTCATATTTTGTAATGTTATTTGTGAAAGGGAATGATAACTTGTATGGTTTTGGTATACAGTCCCCTTGTGGGGTGATGAAGAAGATCCCCACTCCTAACCCATGTTGTGTATAGGATCCATCAAAGTAAATTTTCTAGTGATCTGCTACACTTAGGTTGAAGATTGATTCGTTAGGGAATTCTGATACAAGTGGGTTTTCTGAGTATATCGGTGCCTCTGCTAGTTGGTTTGCAATTGCTTGTCCTTTGATGGCCTTATGTTCCACATACTCAATGTCATGTTCTATGAGGATCATAACCCATTATTCATCTTCCCTGTAAGCATTGCTTTAGAAAGCAGGTACTTGAGCGGGTCTATCTTTGCAATGAGCTTTATTTGATGTGCTAGCATGTAATGTTTGAATTTTTGTGCGGTGAATACGACTACTAGAAAATATTTCTTAATGGATATGTAATTTAGCTCATGTCCCACCATATTTTTTCTGATATAATAGATATCTCTTTCTTTCCAATTTTCATCATGTTGCACTAAGAGAGCGTTGAGAGCTACTGTTGTTGCTTATATATATAAGATCAAGGGTTTTCCTAGAATTGGCGGCATGAGAACTGGTGGTGTGAGTAAGTACTCCTTGATCTTGTTGAAGGCCTGATCACATTTCTTGTCCCATTTGTATGCTACCCCCTTGTGGAGTAGATGAGAGTATGGGATGGGCTTCTCTGCTAGTTGTGCTATAAATCAACATATGGACTGGAGTCTTCCTTCTAGGCCTCTTAGCTACTTCAATTTTTTTGGTGCCTCCATTTCGAGGGTTGCTTTGACTTTGGTGGGGTCTACCTCAATTTCTCTCATGGATATAATGTACCCTAGGAGATTTCCTAATTGTACCCCAATGACACTTTTTTGGATTTAGTCAGACCTTGTACTTCTCTAGCCTGTCAAAGATGGAGCTTAGAGCTGAAATGTGATCCCATCGTTTCTTTAACTTGGCCAATATGTCATCCACATAATCTTCCAAAATTTTGTGAATCATTTCATGAAAGATTAGTGTCATGGCCCTCTGATAGGTAGCTCCCACATTCTTCAACCCGAATGACATCATATTCCAGCAATATGTCCCCCATGGACAAGTGAAAGTTGTCTTGTGCTAGTCGTCCTTTGCTATCATGATCTAGTTGTAACCTGAGAATCCATCCATCAATGATAACATCTCATGTCATGTCATCATATCCACAATCATATCAATGTTTGGAAGAGGGAAGTCATCCTTGGGACAGGATTTGTTTAGATCTCTGAAATCTGTGCAGATGCAGATGCCCCTAGTGGGCTTTGAAAAAGGTACAATATTTGAGACCCACTATGGATAATGAATGGGTCGTATGAATCTGATATCTAGGAGCTTTTGTAATTCCATTTTGACCAAAAACACTATTTGGGGATGCATTTTCCTTAGCTTTTGTCTTACTGGCTTTGCTCCGAGATATACAGCTAGGTGGTGGACCACAACTTCTGGATCAAGGCCCGACATGTCGGTGTAGGTCCAAGAATTTTTTTTCTTTCTTTCTTTTAGGAATGCAGCCAAGAGTTCTTTCTCTTCTATTGGAAGTGATTCTGCATAGAAGGTGATATGCGGTATTTCCTATGTTCCTAGGTTGACTAGATTGCACTTTTCTGCTAAGATTGTTGACTTATCCTGATTAATAACGTTGAGAGGAAGATTGAATCCCATCCTCTGGTTCCTTAAAGAGGTTTTCACCATTGGATGCATCCTTTTTTTTATTGTTTTCAGGTTAGATAGTTCCACAGTGTGGTTTTCACTCAAAGACCTAGAGATTATTCTCATATTTTCACTTTTGTGGCTGAAGGATTCAATCATTTCTCGTAATAGGCATGTGTGTCTAGTATGATGTCAAATCCAGCTTTGTGATCTTTGTATGGTATCATATCCCGCAATCCCATGAATTCTGAGAGTGCCTCATCATTTTCAAATGTTTCCAAAACTGGTGGTCCCCGTTGGTTGTAATCGATGAGTTGGGGATAGACTAAGTTTATTTCATGAGTTTGATGGTCTGACTCAAAAGATAGTGTGTTAATCATGAGTAGGGAGGAATCTTCGAAAAGCATAGGCAAGTCAGTTATGGGATCCTCATCACTACTACACACATCACTTATGTCAAAGGTAAATTTATCTATGACTCGACCTATGGATACTGGTAATTGAAGGGTGACCGCTGATAGCTGAGGGGGAGTTTTGACCTTTCTAACTAAGGCACCTTTTCCAAGTATGGTCACTTCAGAGGGGTACATCCGAGGCCAAGATTTCTCATACGCTTCTCCGGAATGAGAGGTACTAGAGGCCCATTGTCATTTTGTCCAAGTTTCTTGTTTCTGTTATAGCTCATACCAAGCATCATTTGTAATCCTTTACTGCACTCATCCATGGGAAGATCAGGCACAAGCCTTTCATCTTGGTACAACAAGCTTGATATGTCTTTTTCATCTACCATTTCCTAACTTAGATCCCCCCAACATCTGAATCTAGAAGGGTTTGCTCTGAAGGTTTGGGATGATGTTTCAGCTGGTTGGGGTTGCCCATGAGTCCTAGATAATTGAGGTAACTCTCCTATGATGAAGGAACTTTTCTTCATTTTATAATCCCCACACCCATTGTCTTGGATGATGACTTTGATTTTGGATATATCAGGAATGGCGGGTGACTTTTTCTTAGAAGTGGAGGCTAAGGTAAGTGGGTCTACATACAGAGTTGTGGGGCCTTCATCGTTCTTTAGGACTTGGGGGATTTTATAGTATTTTGCTTCCAAATTCTTGCAATAAGCAAAGGGTTTAGGATCACCATAGACCATGATCTCTTGATTTTGATATGGGAATTTGACACACTGATTGAAGGTTGATGCAACATCTTGCATCCCATGGATCCATGGATGCCCTAGGAGGATGTTATAAGGTAAATCAAGGTAAAGAACCTAGCATGTGGTTTCCATAATGGTTGGACCTACTTGAATAGGGAGTTGAATAGTTCCTTGAGACACTCTTTCTTGATTATCATATGCTTTGATTGTGATGCCCTTACCCTTTTCAATGGAATCCTTTGAGAATCCTAGATTCTTTATTAGTTTGTGTGAATAGATATTTAGACCTGCACCACCATCTGCCAAGACCCTTTTGACTTTGTTTTTATGAACCAAGACTTCAAGATGGAGCACATGATTATGAGATGGTTGGGTGGTAAAGTCCTGATCAAAAAATGTTAGAAGACTTGGGGTGGTGATGTGTCCAACCATAGCTTGGAACTGGTCAACGTCAAGATCTGAGGAGACGGATGAAGCCAATGCTTCCTCTAAGATTTTTCTATGTGCGGGTGATATCTTCAGCAACTCCATGATGGAGATCTAAGCGAGGGTTCTTTTCAACTGGTCCAAGACATTGTAGCCATTAGGAACGAATCTCAGATTAGAGGTTGATGCTCTAGGTGGCTATGATGACCTAACAATGGTAACTTTGTCACCACGTGTGGTGACTCCATAATCAACTTTAGCTCCCTTGATGTTAACAATAGTGACCCATTCATCTATGGATGCAACAACATGATCGTACACATGGTTCACATTGGCATACTTGGTATTTCTATGATTGTTCTCTTTCTTATGATTCGACATTGGATTCGTGTATATTTGAAGGTCTTGATTTCTAGTTGGTTGTTCAACGTTTATGACCTTGTCATCGATGAGGTCTTGGATCATATTTTCTAGCCTCATGCAACTGGCTATTGTGTTCCCCTTGATTTTATGAAAATCACAAAGGTGGTTCTCATTGTACCATGGTGGTTTCACTTGGGGCTCTTGATAATTCTCATAAGTGGGAATTTTGATGAGATTTTTGTTTACCAATTTCTTCATGACCGATTCAATTGGTTCCCCAAGGGCTATGTACTTTGCTTGGGGGGATATTTGTTCCATGGAGGTGGTCCCCCTTGATTATTCAGGTTGTTGACTTGATTATTGGGTGGTTGTTGTGATACCACATTGGTTTGAGTGTTGTTTTGATTGTTTCCTTGTGGTTGTTGGTATGATTGCATGTTTTGTTTTGGAGCATTGATGATGACCCTAGCATCCACCACACCATCATTAGTGATGTTCCTATTTTTTGCCCATGTGTGAGGTTTCTTATTATAGCTGGTGGATGGGTGGTTGTCTTGATGTTCTAGATATGTGGGTGTCCCCCCTTGTGCAATAAGGGCTCATTCGATATTGAGCACCTTGGGGATCAACTAGTCATACGTAGTGATACATTGTGTCTTAAGATGGAACAACAAGGTTTTCTTAAGATTGGAAATGATGGTGCAAATTTGTTGTTGCTCTAGCATGGTCCATTTTCTCCTATTGGCCTTGGATCACCATTGTTGCAAGAAGGAAGCGAATGATTCCCCCTTAGCCTGTTTGAGTGCAGATAGTTCCTCTAGACTAATATCCATGCCAATGTTGAATACATAGTTCTTTATGAATGTGTCTATGATTTCTTGGAACTTTTTGATTCCAGGAGGAAGATGAGAGAACCATTCCATGGCAAGACCAACCAAACTTTGAGGGAATAACTATATCAGATATGTATCATCATATGTGACCTCCATGCAATGTACCTGGAACTCCCTTATGTGATCTTTAGGGTTACCAAGCCCATGATATTTGTCGAATTTAGAGATTTCAAAGCCCTTTTGGAATGGTACCATTGCAAGGCTCCTATCAAATGGATAGGGAAACAAGTTGCTTGGTGTTTTTGTTGTCTTCCCTAATTGGAGATCGAGCACTTACTGCGAGAGTAAGTGCTCGATCTCCAATTTGTGTTGTCACGTTGTCTTATAGATCAAGAGGTGGAGTGAATGTGTTTTGAAGTGGTTGAGGTCTTTGAGTGATGGGTAAAGTGTTGAGTATGTTGGTCAGAGTTTGTTACAAGCTCTGATGTGTGATCAAGGCTTGCTAATATGCCTACATTTTTTGTTGCACCAACAACACTTATTGTTCTTATTGTTGTTGTGCCAACAATGCTTGTTGTTGGAATAGTAATTGGGTTGCTTCTTGTTGTGCTTGGTACTATTGCAGGGTTTGCTAATATGCTTGTTTTCGAGCTGCTTGTAGTTGTACCTGGTATTGAGCTTGCGCTTGCACTTCCTGAGCTTCATATTGGGCTTGAGCTTGAGCCTGTGCTTGTTGGGTTGCTTGTGCAACCTAGGAAGCCTATGCAACTTGTGAAGCTTGAGATGCATGCACTGCTTGGGTAGCTTCGGCATCTTTCTATTGTTGCAATAAAGCTTGATCTTGGGCAACCTGTTGTGCTTGTTGTGCGGCTTGAGCCACTTGAACATCCTGCGCTTGTTGAGGAACTTGCGTGTTTTGTGCTTGTTGCGCTTGGAACTGCTGAAGTGCCTTTTGATATGCTTGTTGAGCTACTTGCAACGTGAATATTGGTTGGTCACATTTGGTCTTGGTGGTGGTGGTGGTGGTAGATTCATAATGGTGTTTGTTGTTGTGATGAGAGGTGTCATTGTATTGATGATAGGGATTTGTGTAGTGGATAGTGTGATTGACATGCTTGGTCCTTGAGAGACCGCGTTTATGGATGGTACAGTGATTGCTTGTGTTGCTTGGATGGTTGCCACCTATTGTGATATCGATGGCAAGATTAGAGGATTTGGTATGATGTTTTGATTTATGATCGGGGGGTTGCTTTGATTTTGTTGATTGATGGTTGGTAAAGGGGGAAGCCCTAAACCAAGGAGTGGTGTGGATGTTAATGGAAAAGGTGGAAGTGGTGGAAAAATGGGTGGTGTGTTCCCTTGAGCAAATGATGATGATGAAGGTTCAAAGATTCCCCCTTGTCCAAATAGCCCTCTTTCTCATTGCAAAGTCATAGGGAGAGAGGTTTGTGTGTTGAGAGGATATGTCACTGTTGTGTGAAAAGAGGATGGGTGATTGGGGTCATGAAAGGTGAGAGGAACGTATGGGTGTAACAAATTTTGAGGAACAGATTGACCCAAGATGGTGTTTGCATGAAAATCTTGGTTGTTAACAAGGGGATGTGTTTTAAGTGCGTGAAGCACTGAACTCCCCTTGTTGACAATTGGTGGGGTTGGAGCAATGGATGATGTGATTTGGGGGATGGTTTGAGTGATGCTTTGAAATAGAGGTGTGGATGAGATTGGAGGCATAATCCCAAGAGGTTTCTCCACAATAGTGCTCACATCATAGTCAGAAGGGATTTTAGCCCCTTCTTTTTCTAATTCTAGCATGTATTGTGAGGGATTGAGCTTCATCATGGTATTGACAATTCTGCAAGTTTTAGGATTTTGGACCATTTCAATAATTTCATCTTTTGTCATCCCTAAGACATTGTTGGTGATTTCTTCTACTTGACCTTCCTATTGAGAATATTGTGGAAGTGGAGGAAGATTGTGCATGGGATTGCTAGATCCAATGGGATTGATTTCAGGAGCGGTTTGACTCAAGTCACTCGAAGTTGATGTTTCTTTGTTTGTTTCCATGTTCTTCTTGTGTTGAGATCTAGTTTGAACCATAAAATAGGGATCAAATTTCAAGAATGTAAGAGATGAACCTCTAACTCTTTGGATTGATCTAAACTTTAGGTACAAAAAAGAAATTCTAAGATATTGAGGATCAAAGGATGATGATGGTGATAATGAAAGATGGATGATTTGAAACTCTTAGGGAACCTTGAAGAGGATGCTAAACTTTAGGACTTTGGGGTTGATGTTTGATTTGATTTGATTTTGATTTTGATTGGATTTGGTTTGGATAATGAACTCATAAACTCTAAGAGGTTGGATGTTGTCCTAGAGTAAACTTGTCCACAAGATGATAATTTGACTAAGTGTGCAAAGAAGGATTCATCTACACACACCTAGTCAAACAAAATGATTTGGATTTGTTTTGTTTTTTTTATTTCAAGAGGATTTTCCCAAAGTTTAGCATGAAGGATTTTTTGAATATTTCCAAGAGTTGTTTGTGAGAAGGAATTTGATTTTGATTTTGGATGATGGATGAGAGTTTTGATTTTTATCCTAAGGGACTTAGAGAGACTTTTGTTTACTAGACCTAGGTGTTGAAGAACAGTTATTACTTCCTATCTGAGATACTCAAACCTTTGAAAGAGACTTGGATTTTGACAATAGTAAAATGAATACAAATTTGGATTGTTACTTGGTGCACGCTTGTAAAAGTTGAAGGTCAATCTTTCTCTAAATTCATAAAGCATGGACAAACGTTTCTTGCAAGCTTTTTGACTAAGACCTTTGGGCTTTGGTTTTCATATTTTGATCTTTTGGGAAATCATTTGGAAGAGCACATTTATGGGGTCCAATTGTTTCTTATCTTTTCTTAATGAGTTCTTTTTACCACAAACACTCTCTTTTTTTCAAACTAAATGTCTAATGTCCTAATTTCTTCTCATCCCACAAAGTCAATTATGTGGAAATCAAGGAATTTAAGACAAAAGTTTCCTATTGTTGACTTTAGTGAGAGAAAATTGTGATGTAAATTCAAATGCTTAGAAGCCTCTAAGGATAGAATCCCTAGGAAAGTAATAACACTTGAATTTTGTCAAAGGTATTTGCTTCCTTTAAAGGGTTTGACATTTGATGATCATGTTGAATGATTGTTTTCCAATGTTTAAGATCCAAACAAAGTGTTTTGATTCCAAGAAAATGCACAACCCTGTGGATAGTCAAGAGACTATTTGTTGAATCCCCACTTGGATAAATCTAGCTGCGCTTATTCTTGGCGAATGATTAAAAGCTTGACCAAATTGGCTCCCCTCCACGACACTCACTTCTATGGGTTAGCCAAGCTTTAGTACCCATGAAACTCCCATGGCATACTTCTCATCTCTACCAAGAACAACAAGAATATGGGGTGACTTCAAAATGACCATTCTTGCACCAACAAATAGATAAGGATTTGGACTTCTAAACGAAAGGTTCTAGTATAGGCATTATGCTCATGGGGGATCATCCATATGGAAAGAGACCATTGGTGCCCTTCTTGTCGAAACAATCCTCATGATACTTGAACTTTCCTCAAGTACCCACACTTATATACCAGGTGGAAGTCGCTTAGCTTTAGCATGTTCCCGATTGGGTCGTTCCCTGGGGTGATTACTTTTTCTTTCCCACCAGATAGGCCCTCTAAGGGTAAGCAAAAGTGAGAAATCACATCCGTAGTTTGATCAATCTTTGTTTGCCTGAACAAAGAGAGAACACATGTGATATACCTAACTCACACTAGAAAGCTTTGTTCAATTTTAAGGATCCAAATTGAAGTTTGGAGGCAATTACTTACACAACTTAATGTCACCAAAAGACTTTTGATTCTCAAGATCGTTGTGAGGTGCGAGAGAAGCGCATACATCTTTTAGGTGATATTACTTTGTATAAGAAATTACAAAACACAAAAGCACACATTCATTTTAACTTCAAAGCAGAAAATGAATTCTTTTTAAGCACCAACTTTGAAGTGTGAGATTTGTTTGTTCAATTGTTAAGTCCAAAACAAAGTTCCTAAGATTTTTTTTAACCCCTTTGTTTTGTTCTTTTTAGAGCCCAAATGAAATTTATTGAGTCCTAAATCTTGAAAGATAGAAAATCCTTAGACTAGAATTATAATATCTTCCAAAGTGTTTAAAAACACTTGATACAATAGAAAGAAGATGTCATAAAGGAAACTCCTCCTTGATTTATCCCTTCCTTCTTGACCACTTCAACCTACAAAACTGATTAGTTCACAGAAAACTAGAGACAACAAATAGGTTAAAAGGTTAAAAATGATCAAAGACAAAAAGCACATGTCAAAATAACCTAAAAGTTGATGTTTACTCAAACTCAACGGTGCAATCCACAAATGCGACATAGTTTGATGGAGTCAGTGGCGTTGTATGGTGACACTAGGGCTAATAACATCAGACTGGAGAAACCAGTGAATGCATATGTGTCATTGTTTCAACCAGCGATGCACTTTGGAATTTTAATTGACCAATGACAGGAAAATGGCAGAGTGTCACAGTTTGGAATTCAAATTTAATGGCGGGAAGAACCCAACGTCATAGTTTAAAGTTTTTCAGCGTCACTATATAGCGCCATTGGACTAATAGTGGTGTAGTTTCTTTGTCAACGGTGCACTTTCCTGTAGACACAACATTCCAAAAAAAAAGTGGAATTTCTCAAAAAATGTGTTAATTTCTTCAAATTATGCCCTCCTTCTAGTGCCAAAATGTGAATGGTGATCCTAGACCTGCACAAGCATGAAGAAAAAACACACAATTAGTCCCATATGCAAGTTAGAAACAACATTCCCCATGAAATTAATTTGAAACATAAAAACAAGAAATAATATGAAGAACACAATGAAAAAGCTATTAAATCCTATTTAAATGATCAAACTCTCAATCCCATTGGGGAATTGGTGCCATTTTGATGTGGAAAATGGCCCTTTCCCAATTCCTTGCAAGCTTGAATGATGATTGATGAAGATTTGATACTCCTTGGTGAAATTCCTGCATAACCTAGCTATGAAACTTGAAGAAAACCATGAAAGTGGATGAACAATGGATGAGAAAATTTAAAATCTCAAGATAATGACCTTGCATAAAGTTGTGGATCGAAAATCCAAATAAGAGCTTCTTATTTATAGATGAGAATGATGGAGGATGAGGGAAAATGGATGAATGTGGGATAAAAGACCAACCTATAGCATAAAGCCACTTATCAACATGTGAGTGGACAAAGGTGGAGCACATTTTGGTCATTGTGCAATTAAATGCAATTAGGTGGAATTTCAAAATTGATGAAATGACAAGTTGGAGGGAGAAGAAAATGAAGTTAATGCCACTTGGCTCAAGGAAAAGGACATGTAAGAAACTTAAATGCCTTGTTGGATGTACAAACCCTTTTGGAGGGATTTTTCAAACTTGGAGAATATTCCCTTTTTGATGCCTTTTTGAAAGTAAATAGAGATTTAATAAACCAATTAAAATAATTTTCATGAGCAAGTTGCAAAAGCTAGAGGATTTGAGTGATTAGGATTAGGATTAATCAGGATTTGATTAATTAAAAGGGAGATTAGCTGATTTGACAATTTTGACTTAGAATTTTGAATCAAAATGAGAAGAAAATGATTTTAGATTTAATTAAATAAAGTTTGATTTATTTAATTAAAAGGGATGATGTTAGATTAAATAAAATAAAGATTAATTTATTTAATTTAATAGAAAGACTTTAGAGCTAAATTAAATAAAGTGAATTATTTAATTAAGAGAGAGACTATAAGATTAATTAAATAAAATGATTTGTTTAATTAATAGGAGATGATGACTTAATTAAAGATAAAATTGATTTATTTAATTAAGAGATGAAATGTGATGAATTTAATCAAATAAAGATTATTTGATTAAATGGTTAGCAAAGGAGATGATTCAAAATGAACTAGTGTTAGTAAAATCAAGATCAGGTGTATAGGATCAATCGATACATTTTTCGTGTCTACGCGTTGATGCACACCTTTTTTTAGTTTCTTGTGCATTTCTTTACACATTCTTGTGCCCGATATTACTTGGTCTATTTATTCTCTTAGAATTAAGGGAGGACTATGACAGTGTTATGCTAATGCTTCTTTCAATGTATTAGAGGAATCTTCTTGTTGGGAGGCCTCATGAAACTTCTATCTTTATCTCTCATACGGGGGATTATTTTAGTGGATCATATTTTGAGATTCTAGTACTCCTAATCATAGTACTATTTATATTTTCAACTTCATAGAGTTTGATTGACTTTGTGTATTCATGGTTTAGTATGGCTCCTATGTTCACTCATGTAGTGTTTTGTCTCTCTTATCTTGATCTACATTTCATGGATATTTGTTGATTCCAACAGACACCAATTCATCATCAATAGAGTTTATAGCTTCTACATACTTTAGGATTTCATCATAATGCTCCTATCATCATGTGATATCTTTTTCAGAAGGTCTTAAATCGTTCTCTTCCTCTTTTTGGAGAGGAGTTTTGTTCCCACTAGATTTTCTCCTTTACTCCACTTTGTGAGAAACTTTGTACATGGGTACTTAAAATGGCCTCGTAGTTAGGACCCATTTCTATCTATTTTCACTTTTATGATCTCCCCAAGTATCACTGAAGGGGGGGTGTTAGAGTGAATAATTTATCTATTCACCATACTTAAGTGTACTTAGGTTGATGAGGTTAGTCAACATCTTGTCTAACTAAATGTATAACATTTTAGACCTCTAGAAGTTATCAAGTTATCATGTGCTACCTTTTTGAGGTTTGAAGGCCTTCCATCTCACCTCAAAGGTCACTCAACACTTGGAATCAAGGTTGATGATTTGATCAAATAGGTTGTTGGTTTTCACATTCCTAATGATCCTAAGGTTGACACCTATAAGACACTTTTCTACTCATTTGTACCACATCATGGGGCACTTGTCAATCCACATGATAGGTGGATCACCTCTTCCTTGCCAATATATGCAAGGATTTGTACTCATTATAATTTGTGTCATATAAATACAATATTGAACATTATTCATTGTGCTTGTTTCTCATCTCCATAATTTCCTGTTTCTTATAAAAAATGGGTCATACGTCATTATATATAGAAGAATACCCACACCCAATTAGGTTTACATCTAAATCTTATTTGAGAAATTGTTGATCAACAAGTGGTGTATAATTTATATGTAAATCTTACCTCCTTTTAAATTTAATAATTCAAGTGATATAGGGATTAATGGAGATATCTCAAACAAAATGGATGGGTACTCACAGTTCAATGAATTCCATCACTTGTGCATTATCAAGGCAACCCCTAGGTAGGTGAAATATTTTGATCACAATTAGATTTTATCTAGAGAAGTGACTCACCACAAATGCTAAGTAGATTTATGAAGTGAAACTTTTATTATAGTGCTTGATAATTGAAGATTGTGTATCCTCAAGAGTGGACCTTATATAGTAGGGGAGTCACATGCTTGAGAATTTAGTAAAAGAGGCATATCACAAGCAAGCAATGCTAAATAGTATTGATGGTCCATGTGTGAAACCTATGGAGTACCTCATGGCTAATCAAATGGTGCATGATAAGTCTCATTGCAAACATTCTCTATTCTTTCATAAAGCCACACATAGGATTATGCTTTAGAAAATAATTCTCATTATAATAGGATACCTTATGGGGCCCATCCTAATCTGCATTATTTTAATTATATAAAATTATTCCAATTAATTGATTTAGAAAAATGATGAGGTCTTAGTGTAAAATTCCAAATCCTCTTTATTAAAAGTCCCACACATCACCAAATCATATAATTATGCAATGATCAAGTGTTGTACACTCAACCATTCATTAATTCTTGGTGGCCTTTGCACACAACAAAACAACATAAACTCTTTGAGAAATTATTTTGGCAAAGGGAGAATTACACAATTATACAAAAGGTAAGGTTATATAAAATATTGGAAAATTGTAATTGAAAATACACTACACTAATGAAGACCATAGTTTGTTTGTGCAATTCAATTTTCTATACAACTTAGGGATTAGAACAATTTACTGAGGTAACACTAATACTTTAGTAAATAGTAAATATTTTAGTATCTAGTATATATTCTTTGATAGTGTTATTATATTAGTAAATTATTCTTTAAATTCATGTGAAATTATAAAAGACAAAGCTTGTTCCAATTTATTCTTTAGTTGTGTATTGTATTATAGTGCATTCCCCTAGTGTTGTCAATAAGTGGGTGCTATAATTTCTTTGATCCACACAACCTACCACTAATCAAGACCACTATTTACTTGTTTGGTTAGTCATAGACTTTTATGACTAACATGTGCAAGATCTTAGTTATCTCAAGTTAATTAACTATAAACTCATATGGGTGGAGGTGG
>VDFB02300508.1:0-30830 GCA_007258455.2 Sequoia sempervirens | reverse complement strand
TCAAGAATGGACTCCATGTCCACCAAAAAATCCTTGTGAACAATTTTTAGCATCACTTTACACACCAATTCCATAGATTCTCCTAAGTCAAGACCCCACACCACAATCAAGGAGTACACGTCCAGGTTTGTTCTAAGTCTATGCCTTAGAGCACCAAAATCCCTACCAATTATCATTCTTACAAACTGCACAATTCGATCGTCTTCAATGAGGAATAAACCCCCTAATCTTTTCGCCGACGCTTCACCAAAAAATGGACTCATTTTCCCACGTGATTGAAAAGTAAAATTGGCCTCCATTTTTCTCTAATAACACACCACCTTCACTGCCAGAACACTACTGCCAGATGATTTAACCAATTTGAAATGTAAGGAAACCATCATTTCCTCAGCTTTTAATCTATCTTTCTCCACCCACTTCGAATTTATTGCTACCAGTACTACTAGGCCACCGCTCGACTTCTACAATTCTTGCTAGTCTTGTCTAAGATCCAAACCTTGTCTACCACTTCATGCATTTAATGCAATGTACTCCCCTGCTATGTCACTAAAATTTTGCTATTTCTCACTCTCATAAATCTTCAATTTTGAGATCACCAACCTCGCTAAAAGATAGCGCCCACTTAGATAACACATCTGCTTCAACATTCCCACCATGTCTGATATGACTCACCGAAAAGCTTTCAAAATTGGCTAATTCTTCTCTAATTTGATCAACCACAAATTGAAGGTGCCATGCATGAATTGATCCATTTATCACTACTTGTACAATTATCATCGAATCCCCTTCTAGGTGAACCTTCCTAGCTCCTAAATTTCTTCCACACTTAATTGCCAACAAAGTTGCAAGAGCTTCAGTTGTATTATTCGATCCTTCTAACAATTTCTTTGCTCCTAACACAACCACATCCCAGTTCCAATCTCGAATGATAAATCCTACCCCTAAAGGGCTAGGATTTCCCTTTGGTGCCCCATCAAAGTTAATCTTCCACCATCCTTCAGGAGGTCTTTCCCAGCAAACCATCCTACAACGCTTCTCCGTTGGATTTACCCAACTCGACCCCTTAACGGGCATGAATATCCAATATTACTAGGAAAATTAGGGTGGGAACTATGAAGGCCATTTTGTCAAAAAAGGTCTGCAAGAAAGTTGTTTTAATGACTGGAACTCATGTAATCTCAATTTTTGAAGAAATACAAGGTGTTGCCCCTTAGCAGTGATTTAACTAGCAAAAAAAAGGTATCAAAAGTTAGTTTTAAATTAGTTTTTAGTTTTTTATTAATTACTTAGTTAATTAGTATTTAGATATACTATTTTCATATTTTTGTTTATTCCCTTTAATTTAATAATTCACATCTCCTTCTTAAAATTTATTTCAAGAACATTTAATATATTTATAAGTCATACATAAACATTGAGTCTTAATGTTCAACTCAAAATTGTAAAGTAATGTGGAAGTCATGAGATTGAGATAGGATTTTGATGACCTATTTTATTTATTTTTAAATTATCAAGAAAATAAACAAATTAAAATTCAAAATTAGACTTGATTTAAATTTTTTTAAACATGTTTTGAAATAAAAAAAATAACAGTTGGGACGAGAATAAATTGTTCAAATTAAATCTTAGAATTGGTATAACTTTTGAATTTAACAAGTTTAATGTCATAGTCAGATATATAAAACGAAGTAGGAAATATTAGGATCACTATGTTGATGCTATCTTCTTGGTTTATGAAACTAAACATTATACATGAACAATTAAATAATTAGACATATTTAACATTACTCAAATATTTTAATTTCAAAGAATTTTATATGTAAAGAAAGAGAAATTTGGATGGTAATTATTTGTTCAATTTATTTTTGAATTAACATGAGTTATACACTTATGGTTATTCAATTAATTTGTTCATTTCATTTTAGTGATAGAGCACTAGTTATACTCTATGTTAAAATGCAAAATCACTTCATGAACATATTATCTCATTTAATGTTTCTTTATTTTAGACTAAATTTTTTCCCTTAGTTAGAGGTAATATTAAAGTTAACCTAAACTAGTGTGTCACCATTCCACTCTCATTAATTGTGCAAAAATCTTATCATGGAATCATTAACTTGATGCCATCATAGGCGTGAAGGGTATTTTCTTGTTATGTCTCGGTTAAGTTGTTTAGTTTAACAAAAAAAAAAGGGGGTTTGTATTGTGAAAAAAATTAGGGCATGACATAAGCATCTAACAGTGAAAGCACACAAAGATCTAAACCCTAACCAATGTAAAGTAGATCTCAAATGAAAGACGAAGACAATAAAAAATATTAGGTATGGAATAGCAAGACCTATAAAACCTTAAGGTCAAATTCTCGAAGGTGTAGGAAAATTTGGGTTCACCAAAATGAAGAGAAAAAATGGATCTCTAAGTGTAATCTAGGTTAATTAATATAGTAAATAATCATAATTCATAGTCAACCTATATAGAAGAGGGAAGTGTGCAAGCAAGCACTAAAATATATTGAATGTTAAAAGTGTAACAAGTAATACTCTACTATAGCATACACATTATGATTTTCCTTAAAATTTTGGTATTAGATTTGCATCAATCAAGCTTTAATAGACACGAAATAAACTAATTTGTTTTTGGGTTTAATTTTACATATGTGGCCTTGATCTTTGCATTTACAACCTTGAATCTATTATACAACCCCATACTTGAAATTATAGCCTTGAACTTAGGTTATCTATCTTCAAAAACCTATTTACTTGTAAATATTAACGAGGTGGTATTAAACAACATTGGCATAACTTGTTATCAATTGGGAGAATTTACATCTTATCCAAATTATAAGGAGGCTCTATTAGATTGATTCGACAATGTTGACAAGTTTGAAGACACAAAGCATAATGTAAATGCCCATGTATCTACCTTTATGAGTGAAAATATTGATGCAATGATTATTCTAGATGTTTTTTCTAATGATAATGTGATACGAGCTCATTACATTCTTTTGATTCCTAAATGACCTAGGAATTTTTCCTTTTATACAATACACTAACATTTCAAATTTGAATATTTCATGCTTAAGTTGATATGTAATGACTAGTTTGTTAGAAAGTGGAAGGTGAACAACAATAATAGAAGCTTAAAATAACTGTAAATCAGATCTAACAATGTTTACCATATGGAGTTTAAATTAGCAATAACAATGAGAATGCAAGAACAAAAAGTTGAACACAAAACACAGTGTTTAACGTGGAGAAACCTTTTCGAGAAAAAACTCCACCAAAGGAGAGATGAATAGCTTATATTATCAACAAAATAAGATAACAATACATCCACTCTAACTCCTCTTCAGCCTTTAATTTGACAACATAACCCCTGCAAAGAAAACTTGAAGAAAAACCTTGCCATCCCCACTTTCAAGCATAGATATTATATAGAATAATGCAACCCATGAAGAATGGTATCCAAATTGGTCATATCCTCACACCACCACCTTGGAATCATCAATTGCAACTCATAATGACCTATTACAGCTATCATAAGGCATCTTACATGCATGGGCGTCTAGGGACCAAGATAGAAAAGATATCGTCATAGATGTTGTCATAGTCGTCATGGAATCTTTTGACAAGTGTCATAGCTATCAATGATGCTCTTACAACTTATGATGGTTGTCATAACATGTCATAATGTCATATTCCCAAGGTGGACGCCTATAATCTCCATATTAACCATTTCACCATTACTGTGACAACTATCCAATAAAAGTAGCATAGTGACTCCCGGTAAAATGGTAATTAGCGAGGCCAATAAAAAATTAATTACCACTATTGGTGAAACCTTCCATCCCTTATGAGTGAATTACAAACAATATTAAGAGTAATTAAATTACATGATATTTACAAGGTTGATTGCACCTTTATCTCAACATACTTGAGATTGAATTGGCTTGGATATATGAATAAATATGATTTTAGAAAATTGAGGTTGCAATTGTGAACCAAATTTAAGATTGCCAATGCAAAATTAACCTAAAATAAATGTGATAGTTAAGAATTGAATCTAAATATTTTAGATAAATGCCATTTTTTTTCAAAGAAATACACCAATTAAGCGTTAGACTGATATATTTGAAAAATAAAATCAAAATACACCAATTATGGTTCTGCTGGGAGATTCTCTCAGATTTCCTACAAAATTCACCCAGCTTTAGCACACTTTCAAGGTGGAAATTCTCTTCAATATCTGGAAAGACATAAATGCTTGCATATTTTCACATACTCAAATGGATGTTCATGTATCTTTGTATGCTAAAGCTATTATTTGTTCTAATGTGCTTCTACAGGTTCAGGTGAAAGCTAACAAAGTTGCAATTGAAGTTGCTCACCTTCAAGTTTTGTTGGATCATTGGGGTAATGCCCTTTGTATTGTTGCTCAGGTCCCTGCTTCACCCACTTCTTCCCGCGCCCGACACTGAGGGATATCGGGTAAATGGAGTGGCTCAGACGCCAGATCCCGGACCGCCGTATGGATTTCACACCTCTAAGCAAGTCTCCTGCTCTCCTCCTGCCGTGGCTAGCCGTGGTGGCCTTCTGGGCGGTGCTTCATGGGTGAAGGCAGGTTCCCGGGTGGTCTCCTCATGACCTTCCCCGCTCGCCTGCTGGCTGTAGGATACTGTAAAATTTCCTCAGACTGCACTTGCAATCTTGCCCGACGCCGGTGAATAAAGATAAAAAAGAAGGAAAAAGATGCTGATGATGGTTGGGGTCCTCCTCTTGATGTAACTCCAAATCCTGCTGATGTATAGGGGAAGAACATGGATGACAGAGACCCTCCTGGCTTTGCTGGCATTGCTTTGGCCGCTTAAGACCCTCTTTTTATGTGTTTTGTAATCTTGGAATTCTATTCTACCTTACGTGAGTCTTAATTTTCTCGGCGCTTCCATATGACTTTAAAAAAGCCTGTCACCCATATCTTTTGAATATGTATTTTTATTTTAATTTAATATAGATAACTGCATATTCATCAAAAATAAAATTGAAACAAATCCCAAAGAAAAGTAAAAGAAAAATGTGAAATCAATGAAATTTTTGACATCTACAATTATGAAAAATAATTTAACGAATAATAAAAACCACATGGACTCGAACTCAAGCGCGGACGAAAGAGGAGAAAGCATGGACCAAGCCGAATTGGATGATAAGTAAGAGTAATTCTTTTAATAATTAAATCAATTTTGATTATAAAAACATAAGTGAAGCGACAGTGTGAATAGCCTCTGTATCTTATCCAACTCTATTTGCCCACAATCACACCACCCGGGCATACTCCATTTTTTCGTCTGCAGAATAGTATTACAGTATCAGTATGGCTTGTAGGCTTCTTACGTTGCCTACTGGTGTGCCAAGCATACCCCATGCATTCCCTGCAACAGTAAAACTTTCCAATCCTTCACCTCGGATGTCTTCTTTTTTGGGTTGCTCATTAAAATTAAGTTTAAGTGGAAGAAGATCAAAGTTTTCTCAGTTGACCGTGGGAAGGCCATCATCTCTAATTCATCCTTTCACTGGCAAGGGATGGGAGCCTCTGACAGTTATGGCAGCAAAAGGATATAAAATGAAAACCCACAAGGTTAGTACGCCATTTCTAAAATGCATTTTCCATTGACATTCTGTATTTGTGATTAATTTTGAGTTCTTTTATCGAATTTTGAAAGAATGTGTTCTTTAGATGAAACCTGTATGAATTTGACAAGGATAATGTAGATTCAAATTGTTTTATTGTACTATTCTTGTAGAATGGAATCCTAGGATTATAAATTTATAAATTTAAGCGAAATACAGGAAAACTAGGGCTCATTTGGATTGAAGTTGTGTAATTGTTTTGCCTTAATTATTAGGGAAGTGGGTATGTTAAAGAATGCCCAATGGAGTAAAATGGATTCCTGAACTTTCCTCGTTTCCCTCTTTTTCCTTTTTCCTGTTGGCTAAATCTTGGGTGAGCTCACAGCTGGCTGTATCGACTGTGGAGTTTGATAGGGATATGTAGGATTTTAATTATTTTATTATGCAATGCTTTTTGAATGGATTCTGGCGCATATAAATTTTACCAGAATGCAGGGAAACTGAGGTTCACTTACCTTGGAGTTGTGTTATTTTTTTGTCTTTATTATTAGACAAGTGGGTTGGGCAAGAAACGCCCAACAGAGTTAAATGGATTCTCAAACTCTGCTCTTCTTCTTTTTGTTTACTGTTGGGAAATTCGTGGGGGAGCTTACCGCCGCCTTTAATGCCTGTGGGATAAGCTTGGGTCACATTCTTAAGATTTAAAAATTTAGATCTCAGATGTACCCAACAAATATTACACCACAACCTAGCTACGTGTGCTAAAGTTATGGGCTGCTTTATTGCTCTGGGTGGTTTTTAAACCATGACACCATTAGCTCCTGTCTCCTTAGAGAATGGATTCCCATACATAGTTGAATATGGAGTACTCATCTTTAGTTGAATAGCAGTATTTAATTTTTCTGTCAATTCACGTGGTTTGTTGTTATTTTGATAGGGATGTGAAAGGTTCTTTGTTGTTTGTCTGCAAGAGTGAAAGGTAAAGGTGTTAAGATTTGGTATTGATAAATCATCATTAGGTGGTTTAATGATGAAGCTGTTTTCTGCTCGGCCGCATGGTGGTGGTGAATAGTGAATGCCATATTTGCTGGAGGCAAGAGATGCAGTTTTCCTAAGTGGCAGCTTACAAATGGTCTAAGTCTAAGTTTATTTAAACTTTCTTTGAAATAAAAAGTTGCAGTTACAAAATTTATAAATATTATCTCCTATAAAATTTACAGCCCAACCATAAAATTTGTTTACTATGGGACTACTTCCACTGCAAATTGCTCCTAAAGTTGTCATGTAGCACATACTAAGAAAATTTAAGTGCCGACTTCCATGCATCCACTTCCTAAATATGAAATGCTACACAAGAAGTGCAAAGTCAAACGCAGAAAGCCTTTTTTGTCAAGAATATATGTCCAAACTGAGGTCCTCTTAATATCCATGGTGCATCATCACTGGGGGAGCAAGCTCCAGAGGATTTGAACTTGGGTCATCATCACAGCGACTGCTCTCATCATTCCAATAGATGATTGCAAATAGGACATGTGCTGCTACTTGTACTCGTAATTTGGTGATTCCAGTAAATATAAGTGTATGCCTTATTAAATATTGAACAACACCAAATAGATTGTTAGATGACTGATATTTTTAATCTGTCAAAGACTCAAATGCATAATAAACAGAATCATAAGAAGTTTGGTAATTCATGACCTAAGTACAAAAAGAAATAATGCATGCAAGCCACCGTGTGACTTGTGATGTCTTCATTATAAGTTTCTTTTGCTCTTGCATTTAGTGCCACTGCCTTTGTTGAATTTGAACTTTGGTGCTTTGGATGAATAAAAGTTTAAACTTTCATCAGACAATGAAAAAGAGAGAGGCATTAGAAATTTAGACCAATAGCCATAGACAACCAACAAATGTTAAGGATGCTGACAAATGCAATACGCACGGTATCTTGAGCAAGTACCTAAGACATCCAAAATCTAAATACAAAGAAATATAGATGCAACATGAAATAAACATAAGACAACATGCATAAACTACCTTATGAGTTTTCATTTTCTCACTCTTGGTTTCTCTTGTACATGTATTTTGGTGCTTGTGCTCTTGAATTTGCACTCAAGTGTTTCAGATCAGTTGAAGGGAAAATTTTCATCAAGTGTTGAGTGAAAAAAGGGAGGCAATTTAATGATGGCAACAGATGATTAGAGAATTTTAATGGGTCTTTAAAATGCATGATGCAAAGAATCTTAAGGAAGTACCTAAGGTCTCCACAACCAAATAATATATATCCACTCCATTTATATAAGCTTGTGAAAATATGAACAACATTTTGAGCATTGATCCTTGAACAGGGGTGCTGTGAAATTACAAAAAGCTTCAACCAAACAAAGTGGGGAACAAACTCAACTGCTATCTATTATATTACTAGATATTGTATAATATAATCAAATTCCAGAGCCCTATTAATTAATATTTCAGGGTTGAAATAAAACATCAAAAACCTTGCCTCAGAACAGGGGAGAAGGACACTAATAATAATCTATTCATATATATTAGAAATATCTATCATGTCACCGCCAACCTTGCCTTTTTATCAACTGGAACACCCATGCCAACAGAACCATCATTGTCAATACCAGCTATCAGCTTGAGAAAGGAGGCTGCTTTCCTTGCATTCTTTTCCTTTGCATGGTCAGTTAGAGTATGCACCTTGCATGGCTGCTTTAAATTGGAGAGGTTTGGGCTGCTGGAGATTCCCTGCTGCAGTCTACCCACCACCTCTGTGATCACCAAGATCCGAGCTTCCAGCTCCCTGAATGGGGCCAAGAAAATTAACCCTCTCAATTCACACCCCAATGTTGGCAACATGTGTGCTGGGCAAGCCATAGCAAAAGCTAGGGCATTGTCCAAACTCCCCAACAGGTGTTTTTTAACAAAGAAAACCGCTAAAGTCCTCACAGTAATCTTTTACTCACTTAATTCTAACAGAACGGAGACAGACATTGAGACAATGCCATTATTTACCTGGTACCTAGTGGCTGTCTCCAGCATCATCTCTCACATGCAGAACTGCTTCACACCCTGCCTTGAACACATTTTCCAACCTCTGATTGAAGACGGGGTTCAAAAATGTAATTTGCCTTTTCTTTGAGAATAAACGAAACTTTGGTTCCATCTCTACTATTGCCAGTGAGAATGAAATGATATGAGATACATTGCTGACACCTATCTTTGGCTGATTACAGAGACTATTCACTCGTGCCAACTGTCAAGAGTCAAGACATTAATGAAAATATACCTGCTGAGTATTCCACACCTTATGCAATGATTCCAATTTATCATGAAGATCTTCCCAACTGTTAGGGGAATTATCAATTATGTCACCTTCACCATAATCCAATACGTAGTTGGCTAAGAAATCAGCTTCAGTATTTGCTTCTCTATTAACAATGTTTAATATAGGAGGATAAAGCATACAAAAGGGGCCAAGTGTTGTGCAAAATGTTGGCAACCTTCCAATTAGGCAAGCTTATTTTCTTAATGGCATTGATAATAACCATCGAATCACCCTCAAAAGCAACCTCAGATATGCCAAATCTAGACCAAACCTGGAGACTAAGAATAGAGGCTTCTGCTTCTGCTTCATTATTAGTTCCTAAAGGTTCTTGGAGGTAGCATGTATTATTTTCCCTGCATTGTTCCTGACAATACACCTTGCACCAGAGGCCCTTGGATTACCTGTAGATGTGCCATTGAATTTCAGTTTGAGTTTGCTCAATGGAGGAGGGGTCCAGTTTATTCCTTTATGCATGTCTAGCTTATAATTAACTTTGTAGACCTCATCAGGGGGATTAAATATATATATCCCCAAATCAAGAATTTGACCAGAAACTGTTCTTTCTGGTCATCTAGAGATAAAAAAGATGTACACAAATTCTAAGATGCCAAACTTTCATTGTTTCAGTTTTCTCTGGGTTTCAACGTTCCATTGATACTCTGGAATTTTTTCTTTTAAATGCAGCCTTTTGCCTGCTGACCTGCAAAATTACACTATCCTGCATCTCAAGCTTGTTTTGTTTACATCTATATTTTTTATTTCTCTTTGATTGTGAAGGTAATAGGTGGTCCCTTATGATTATGGGCATTTTACTTGATAGTCTCATCAACATTTGATAGTTGTCAATGGCCATTTTCTAGTGCCTCTCTTTGTTTTCTCTCACGGTAGAGTGAACTTTTATGTTCTGATTTGTTTCAATCACCAAATTGCAAGTACACATAAGTCATAGCAGCCCAAACATGTTAATACAAGTCAAGCAGTATCAATTGAGTGTACAAGAGAAACTGAGAGCGAGGTCATGATAAGTCACAAGGCAGTTTGCACACATATCATGCATCTTTCTATATATATATACATATATAATTAACATTTTTGGGCTGCTATGACTTATGTGTACTTTCTCTTTGGTAATTGAGAGAAATAAGAGCAGAAAGTTCACTATACTGTGAGTGAAAACAAAGAGAGGCATTATAAAATGGCCATTAACAACTAAGAAATGTTGATGAGACTATCAAGTAAAATGCCCAAAATCATAAGGGAATGCCTATTACCTCCACAATCCAAAAGAAATAAAGATATAGATGTAAACAAAACAAGCTTGAGATGCAGGATGATGTACTTTTGCTATACTCTGTACCTCAGCAGGCAAGAGGCTGCTTTTTAAAATTAAATCCAGAGAATCAATGGAATGCTGAAACCCAGAGAAAACTGAGATAAGGAAAGTTTGACATCTTAGACTTTTTGTACATCTTTATTATCTCTAGATGAGCAGAAAGAACAGTTTCTGGTCAAATTCTTGATTTGGAGCCTTGACCCCATGGTTTTGGGCCTTCAAGAAAATTGAACACAATTTATCAACATGGCTTTGCAACTGATTCAACTTCTGCTGAAATATTTTGTGAGTTTCACCAATCAAAATTAAGATATTACCCAAATACATAGCAGCTATCAAACTATAAGTATAACCAGAAGGCAGCTAGAAAAATTTCTTATACAAAGACAAACAAAATGCATAATCCAAGTAAATCACTTATATTCTGCTCAAATAATGAGCAGTGCCTCTTCAAATGATAGCTTTCCTGGATGAATGGAAGTCCAGTATTTACTCATAAACTACTGGGTTCAATTAAACATACACTGGACTTTGCAGCAGACTGCAGTGTTAGTGTCCATTGACACGGAAATAGGGAAGTTGGTAACAATCACAGCTTTCTGGGATCCTCAATATCTTTTCTCATTCTATACCAATCCAATACCTTGTATAAGAATTAGTTCAGATATTATGGGCAAATCATACAAAGTCCATGTCTTGAATGCAAATGTTTCTGGTGTAGTCTTCAATGGATTCTTGATTTTGCCGCTCATAATTGTGGTACAAGAAACAAAAAGTTCCTTTAATCACTGATAACTATAGTCTATAAACAATGTTGATCCCATTGATTCAGTATCAAGTATATAAATTATTTCAGTTATTAAGGGTGTTTTATTTTAAATTTAGTAAGTCTGAATCTGCCATTTAAGGGTCACTTTTTAAGCGCATAGTCAACGGGTCGCTTGTTTTCTTTTAAATTAGGTTCAAATCAGGTCCAAATCAAGAATTCATGTAAGAAAATACCTTAATGTTATATGTGAAAATTTATAATTTACTTTTTGAAGTATATAATAAAAAAGACCATTCCTAATGTTGGATCACATGGACAACAATTAAAATCATTTAACCTAATTGGAACCAGATTGGTTTTTATAAAATTATTTATAATTTATTTTTTTCTAAGTGTGTAATCAAAAAGACTATTCCTAATGTTGGATGAAAATAAGGAACTTTTCTTGTTGGATCACTTGTGTACCTAAATTAGAATCATTTAACCTGTTTGTACCCCCTGATAGTAGTTTCCTCTTTGCACTTTCTAGAACTGTTTGTGTGAGTGTCATGTATATGGGGCATGTTGCACATGAGTTTTTAATCAAATTTTGTTTATTGGGTGTGTTGCTATTCAGTTAGAGATTAATGTTGCATAGATTGTTTTGCAAAGAATTATTTGTAAGAATAAGAGGAAAAACAACATTCTGGCTGCATATCATTTTTGTTGACTAAATCTTTGCTGACTTTGCTTCAGTTAAGGCCAGGTCTCTAAATTCTTTGTTGTGTAGTTAATTTATCATAAATTCTCTGTATATCCATGGAATTTGCAAAGGTTTATTCACATTTTAAGTGCTAGTGCTTCAAAAAATAACTGGAAAAGCCCTTTTGCTTTTAGTTTAAATCCATTGGAATGGTTTCATGTATAGGCATCAGCTAAGAGATTTCGAGTGACTGGAAAAGGAAAGATAGTACGTCGACGAGCTGGGAAGCAGCACTTATTGGTTAAGAAGAACACAAAAAGGAGGAATCGTCTCTCTAAAATGGTGTGCCAATTTAGTCTCTCTTCACCAGCAAACAAAACTACTCATCTGTTGTGAATTTCCTAATATTGAAATTTTCATTTACATGAATGCTCATCTTTCATATCCTAAGCATTCTGCTAGCAGGTTGGTAGTAATTTCTGACAAGGTTCCAATTTTGAGCATTATGAGCAAGATGATGCATTTGATGTCTGTGTAACTTAGGGGATAAAGGTTATGGGGATAGGAATTACAAAAAAAAAAGCTAATTCCATCACCATGTCTTTTATGACATTGACATAATAATTTTATTCTACTTCTGCATATGATTGTATATAAGTGCTCATTTTATGTACATCTGTCCTATATAGAGCAAATCTTTCATAACCATTTGCATGAATCTTTGGGGAGTGAGGAACATAAGCGTTTCACTCCATCTCATAAATCAAGATAATCGTTTCCATCTATCAAATTGATGGGTATATTGATATTATTTATATTTATGGCATTTTATTGGTTGAAGCTGAATCTAGTGGTGAACACTGTAGGATAACCATCGATGACACCTTGCAAATTGACTAGCCGGAAAATGGAAATGGATAAATATGAAGATACTGTAACAGGAGAAGACAATTTACCGAGAACCCGCAGAAACAAATCGGTGCAAAAGCATTTCTACAAAAATATTAAAGAAGTAAAAAACAATTATACAATTTGCTACTTTAACTAATTTCCAACTAAACTCCTAAAATTTTGCTTGCACTCAAGTCTCTTGTCTGAAGTATAATTATTCTCTGACTGACTAATTTCTCTGCTAAAACTATCTATTTCCATCCTAGGATAGAATCCTAATTATTATATTATTTATTTTTTTCTATTTTATTCCTCTAGTGTACATGACCTTATTACAGTAAAGCGATTGCAAATCATCTGGCTTCTATACATAAGGAGTTTCTTAAACAATTTAAAAATAAATGTGATGAAAATTTTGGTGCTTACATTTTACTTCCTTGCTGATGAGAACAACTTTTTCCTAGAGAGCTTTGGATGATTTCAGCTTCTTAAAATGGAAGTTGTGAAGGGTTGGAAATACAAGTTTCTAAGAAAGAGGGGACTATTTATGTTAAGAAAATAAATTGCAGAATACATAGAGTTAGATATGTATTAGCACAGCTTTAATATGTAAATTGCTAAGAGAAAGAGAGAATTAGAATAAATAGGGTAAGGAGATAAGACATAAAGTCCATAAAGGCAAAAGAATCTGGTCTTCATATTAGACAACAGGTTGTAGGCAAGAGAGTTCACGTTAATGGTTGTTTGCAATAGTTGAAACAATTTTAGGTTGTACTTATCTATAAAAAAGAAGCTGGTGATATTATTTTACTGTTAGGGTTACATTTTACTTATTGAAAGGCTCCCAATCTGTTCCTTTTCTAAATTTCTTTCCTTAGTCTTAAAGATGGATCAATATTCTTGTTATGTGTTTTCCCCCTTTGAAATATTCTCAAGATTTTCTTTGGTTAGAGAACTAAATCAGATATCTACTCCTTTTCTACAATTATTGGAACTGCAATCTGCACCTTGCTGTAGAAATACTAACTTGACATATCCCTAATGCTACATCCCATGCCCAAAAGTGGTAAATGGAAATACACATTAAATTCAACAGCTATGTTGTACATTTTGAAAGAAATGAGAGTAAGATGAAAGACCTATTTGGTATTAAGATTAGAAGGAGGAAATACCCACAAACCCATTAAATGTTTTGCCCCTGCTAGCACATAAAGTAAATGTTTCTTTATGAATCCTTGTGCTTTCACATAATTTCTAAGTTGTGAAACTATTGAAGTGATGAATTTGATTTGTCTGAAGGATTTATATTTATTAGTGTTAGTAAACATTTACAATGTATGCCAATGAGTTGCTGATGTTAGTGTGGCATCCTTTGGGTAGAGTGTAAATTCAATTATAAGCTAAGTTACTGGTTCGGGTTCAGATTTGGGTTCGGATTTGAGGGTTCGGTTCGCAGGTTCAATCAAAAAAATCTTTGAGGTTGGGTTTGTTTTGGGTTCTTCCTTACAAAAACATATAAAAATAAAATAGATATATAAATACATATTTACAACAGTAAATAAGTTCAAAATACCATACATAGCATCATATATTGTATAATAAACAAAACAATCATAAAAAAAAATAAAAAAATTAGAATGTCAATTAGTCAAACTCAAATGTCATGATATATTATATATTAAAATTAACTACATTGCTGCATTTCTCCTTGCAGGTAAGCATTAGGGGAGATTGTCCAATTGGATGATGATATTATAGATGAAGACTTGTAGGAAAACTCAAAAACTTTGACTTGGAGAGTACATGGCAAATCAAATGAATTCAATGGGAGTTTGGGGGCAATGCCCCAAATGGGGTCGAGGGGTAGCGCCCCTCATGGGGGTCTGGGGGCAACATTCTTAGCGGGGTCAAGGGGCAATACCCCTCGCGGGGTCCATGAGTAGTGCCCCCGGCGCGCTCCCTGTTGTGATACAAGGTGGGATCGAGGGACGGATCCCCCACCACCAAGCCCAAATTAAGTCCTCCAAAACCACACAAACCTTCATTGTGTACATCTAAGTCATAGCATTTGCCGAATTTCAACCATGAGGTTTGAAATTGGGCGGACTTCAAAACAGGATTAAAAATTTGTTGAAATTCGCCTATATTCGTTTGAGTAAAGGGCATAGGGCATAGGTTTTTTAAATAAAACATATTTAGAAAAACGGAGCTCCAAACTGTGATGGTGGATGGCCTCTGTCAATAACGAAACCTCGATTGTGACTGTGACTGTCGATGACGGCGATAATGGAAAGCTTGTGCGCAACAACGACTTCATCATCCGGTCCAAGGTGTCCTATACGCTCTTCTCAGACTCTGTGTCAAGCGCACTTGTGGCTTTGTCAAGTAGTATGCAAAGGCTTTTCATGAAAAAGCCTAAAATTTAAATTAATGGCCATTTGTTATTTAATTTTGTTTTTTATTCACAATGTTGAAATTTAATATTTTAAAATAAATAAATTAAACTTTTATTATATTATATTTATTATTTAATATATAATTTAATTTATTTATTATTTATATATTAATAATATTTAAAATTTAAATTATATTTTTAAACATATTTATTATTTATTTTGCTTTGTGTTTAGATTTGTTAATATATTTAAACATATTAGTATATCAATATTATTTTTTACTTATTTTAAGTATATTACTTATATTTTAAAAAAATCAAAATTATATAAGGCAAATTTAATCCGAATTTTTTCCTTATCGAACTTCATCCGAATTTCAATATTGCCGAACTCGAATTCGAATTCGAACCTTGTGACTTAGGTGTACATCATTTTGCATTCACAATAAGACCCAAATTAAGACCTTCAAAGCCACACAAACCTTCATGGCGAACTGCATCTCCAAGCCCAAATTAAGACCTCCAAAACTAGACAAACCTTCATGGCGAACTGCATCTCCAAGCCCAAATTAAGACCTCCAAAACTAGACAAACCTTCATGGCGTACATCATTTTGCATTCACAATAATATCCAAATTAAGACCTTCAAAGCCACACAAACCTTCATGGTGGACATCTTTTTAGGGTTAGGGGGTGAAATGTAAAAAAAAAAAGTCACAAAAAATGTTCATAAATGCCCAAAGACGCCTCGGGTCTGCCTGGGATCGGCAAGGCTGGACCCACAGTCTGTGGGTGGACCCCAAACCCGGGTCAGACTGGACCAGGACCTGGGACCCCCTTGGGTGAACCGGTAACATAGAGTATAAGCATTCATTAAATCATCTATGTTAGCGAAAGCTAGTAGGGTCCATAAGTAGTTTGTGGTTGTGAAAGCCACTAGGATTAATGGTTATATTGTAGGTTTTAAGGGACAGTAAAATTGATCATAAAGATTAAGCATTACATCTGGATACCATGTACCCTATCGAATATGTATGTCTGCCAATCCTTTAATGATAATGTAATATATATGTATGTCTGATTTATATAGTGTAAAATTTATCGATACAAAAAAGAGATGCAGAGATTTTCCATGTCAAAACTTCAGGTTGGTTCATGATCTTCTATGAATATTTTGGCCCTGCGTAATTTAGTTTTGACATCTGTCATTTGCTATTGCTGTCAGCCAATGGCACCTAGCTTGCTTTCTCTGAATAGTTCAAACAGAAAATGTGGTTGAAAAATATTTGCTATACATGCTGGGCACTGATTTGTAATTTTCCTTTTGTGCATGTTCATGCTAAAATTGTTAGGTTTAGGTGTTTCACCATTGCCAATTTACTAAATTTTTTCCAGTTTTACTACATAGTTTTATAGTGTTAAATAGAGCTTTAGTATTGACAGATATTTTCTTTACTAACATTGAAGTCTGTCACCAAAATGGATTTTATTTGTTGGTGTATTGCTTTTCTTTCTGTCATGATACCTATCTTTCTTCTTTCTTCTAAATGCGCTTGAAGGAAAAAGCGTTTTCAACTCACGAGGGCATGCATGGTACCTAATGAATATATTTAGTTCCAGTGGTTGCCTGACAGGGTTCACTTACAAACCTGCCTTATTGTGCCTATCTAACCTATTCACGTTTATCCCCAGTTTCCTATCTATAACATATATAATTTTCTATTCTTATTCAACATGCAAATAATCTCAGATTCACTGTGTACATATGTACTAGGTATGCAAAAATTGCCAAAACATACAATTTAGGAGCAATGATGCATTGCTGTGTTAGGGACATCCCCAACTCATGGACTCATTGATGAACATTTAGCCCAATCAAAATCAAACACAATATTGTAGATTGTCACTTTGTTGAACGCAAACTTTAAGGATCATCAATCAATTCCGTCCATATTACTCTATAAGAAACATCTTGGAAAATCATGCATTGATCTCCTCATTGAGGAGTAACTGCAGATTTACTCATGTATGCATCCTTCTTAGACTTCTAGACCATCCAAATTTTTTCCTTTTCGTGAAGCCATTTTTGAGCTTGTTCAGGAAGATATTCCCCCAACTCAGACTTATTCCTATATGTGATATTTCAAGGAATCTAGCCTTGGAAAAATTCCATATGTGCTGCAAGCATCAAGGATTGAGAAGGTACTAAATGATTTTCTCAAGGAAAACATTCAAATCGGATATAGGCATGTAAGTTATCTTAGTCTGTGGCTGCCCTAAACGAATAAAATGTTTTCAGCAAGACCTACTGTCTGTGAAAACAAGGAAAGATCAAGCATCAAAGCAATGGACAGAAAAATGTGTTACATGTTTAAGGGCATCTTCTCCAGTGCTCATATCTGATGAAGAAGAGATTTTACAAATCAGTGAGCTGAAAAGAATCACTTTACCCATTTTTGTGGAAAAATACAGTCAATTAAGGTCTTCATTTGTTTAGAAATAGGTTGGCTGCCACATCCCTGAAGGAAATTCTGCATGCACACCCTACACTCATACACCTGACCAATCTGCCTGCCCAATACACGTCCATACATACAGGCACAGCACATGTACACACATTATTTTCATGGACAATTTTCCAGCAATATTATTTTTCTGAAGAGATTGGAGTGGAGCAATATACTCTTGTCATAAAAAGAGGAACATGATAGAACTTTGTGCCAGAAATAAGGTTACATCATAGTTCTAACTTCCAAGTGCCAAGAACTAAGTTATGTGCCTGTGTTTTCCCATTGTTGAATTTCTTGGGAGTGATTATATCCCCTTGTGAATAATCTCAATGTTCCTTTTAGTTGTGAATGTTTTCTGCACGGGATTCAACCACAAGAAGGAATTCATACAACTAAGTGAAGATAAATGTTATCCATCCAATAGAAGTCTGCGGTTTAGGAGGAGATATGCACCTACAGACATCTTTGTTTTCAAATCTTTGCATATGCTTGGCAAGACTGTTACTAGCAAGTAGTCCGAGCTTATATTACTGTTTTCTGGAGCTTTCTTTCTTCTGGTTGTTTATCATAAAACTTCTCCACAGCTACTTATTGATGCCAGAACAGAAAATTACTTTCATTTTGAGATGCACTAGGAACTTGAATGCATTGAAATTAGAACTATAAAACTAGAAATTGAAAATAATTATTAAAATTCCTATTCTAAAATCATGTAAGCCTTAGATGGAGCGTGAAATGGATTTGCTTGCCGGTTGACAAAAGATTGTGGATGCCCAACTGCCATAACGATGACATGATTCAGACGGTCAGAAATAGATCAGAGATTATTCATAGAGCTACCAGATTCTTCAAAAGAATGGTGGATTTATAGACTTTTAGGTGGAAAAATGAATTATAAATCATTCTTTAGGACTAGAGATTTGATTTAGAGTTAACTAGTTGGATTGATTAGTTAACTCAATTGTTTAGTCAACTACCTTGACTGACCAGTTAATTAAGTCTGATTGATCAGTTAACTGACTTGATTGTTCAATCAACTAATTTGATTGAAAGTTAACTTGATCAACTAATTAGTTAAGTAATTTAATTGATGAGTGAAAAGGGGAACTGACTAAATTGAAATAAGTGAAATGTGGGTGAAGATAATTAGGATTATTTAGTATTTTAATTGGATATCGTGCAAGGATTAATTATTAACCAATTAACTAGTCATGGGGTGATATAAATGTAAATGAAGTTAATTAATTAATATAATGTAATCAATTAATTGACAAAATTAATTAACATGGGACAAGATGATGAAGTCTACAAAATTAGTCGATTGACAAAAGAATGATGATAAAATTAATAGGTTGGAATAATAGAGTTAGTTAACAACATGAGATTACAGCAAAGTAAAGGTGGTGAAGCCTAGGTGTCTACAAAACTAAAAACAAATAAGTCATCATACTGCATGGAATATTGGTTATAATTGATAAATATAAGAAATGAGCTGAGACTACAGAATGATGAAACGACTGGAGAGAGGAAAAGGTAAAAACCAATGTGAAGTGAAATGAAAAAGGGATAGGAAATCCCAGATTGATGTATTTGATCTAAGCTAACATGCCAAGCTATGAACTTTTACAATCGAAGGCATTAATTCCCTAGATTAAGTTGATGCATGTAGAATGATTAGTCCAACGGCTGGTGTCTAGCGGTAAGGTAAGAGTGAATGCTGTTAGTGTTTTAGGATCAGATTTAACAGAAAGCAAAAATGCAACACAAACACATGAAGAAATGAACAATATAACACAGCATATATCCTGGGAAAACCCTCCTTCTCGAGGGAGAAAAACCCAGCCACAAATATGTCTCTTATATATTGAATGAAATCAGCTTACAAGTCTCAGCACCTCTCCTAGATGCCAATAAATCAGCTTACAAGTCTCAGCACCTCTCGTAGATGCTAATATACAGGAAACCTCTGATTTCTCCTTGATATCAATCTGCTCTTCGAAGGACAATAACTTGCTGTCAAAAAATCGAACATCTTCTTGAAGATGTGACTTGTTTTATAGACAAAAATAAGTCACCAAACAAGCCAACATCTCCTCCTAAATATAGGCAAATGACAGTTACACATGCACACACAAGAGAACACACTAGGTGGTGTTTCATTTGCTTATTTTAAGGAGGAGTTACAAATACAGTTCATGCATCTATTTAAAGGAGACAGAGATTCTCTTGCATGTCAGTACACAGATTCTCTTGCATGTTAGTTACACAGATTCTGTTGCATGTCAGTTACACAGATTCTCTTGCATGTTGACCATTCTGAATAAGACAATTTATGAGGTCGCCCAGCTGACACAACAATTTATTTAAGGAAGATACTTCTGCTGCTAGAAGATACCTCCTGCCACTACCAAAACATTAACAAATGCATGATGAAAACCCAGGTTCAAATCCAACTAGGCTTGCTCCCGTGCAGATCATGCAACCAGGCCCCTCAAGACAAGGCTGGGTACAAGTCCCGGGTGAATTTTGATGGAATAGAATCCCCTCATACTGTGATTTCTTAGCCTAATGGATTTCCAAGTTTGATGGCGAAGTACAGTTCCTCCACTGTGTAGTATTTCCTATTTTCTTTTTTAAAAAGTATTGAGTAGAATGTGCTAATCAACCAAATCTAGAATGGTAACATTGTCACAGATTAAGGTACTTGCACATCTGTGAGAAAGCTAAAAAATATTCTATTTTATCATCATATATGAAAAGCTCTTTGTTTCAAGTTCACATACTTTTTCTTGTGCCTGTTCAATTAAAAGATTACTTGTTACACTTATTTTAGAACACTTTTGAAAATTAACGCCTCAGTTCTGGTGCAAATGTAAAGGAATATACTATTATTTATTTTTTTTAGAGCAAAAAGTTATATGATTGTTGTTGACTTGAATTCAGATCCGATGTCATTATTCTGTTGCTGTTGCTGTTGCAGGCTTATGTTGACAGAAGTGATTATGACAATGTGATTGGAGCATTGCCGTACTTGAAAGTCAACAGAAAAGCAACATAAATTTTTCAAGCTCTGATGTAGATCTCACTTCTTCGGAATGATTTCTTTCATGAAGGATATGTGTAATCTCAAATGTTGACTACTTCCTGTGTGTACCCTATTGAATGTGGTTTTTAATTACAGTTACTGCCTTGAATTCAAAATATTCTTTTGCAGGAAGAGATTTATGGATTGTCTTGTTTAATTTGGAAGATTTTGCAGTTCCATCTTTTTTAATTTTTTCAGTGTGGTTGAAAGTTCAAGCCCTTATGAATTTTTACTTTTTGTATGTTGCCTTAGAGAGTGCAACTGACTTTCCTAGTGAATATTTTAGCATATGTAACTTAGAGAGCATGATTTGTTATGGCTGTGATCAGGCCTTCGCTACAAAGATAAGTCACCATTAATTGAATATTAAAACCTAAGTTGCCAAATCGGCAGCTTTACTGGCGGATTCTGGGTATGAAATGTCCCAGAATTGGAATGACAAGAAAATGTCTGCTGAATCGTCCAGGTTTGGCAATTTTGACGTCGAATGATTCCACCAAACATCTAAACCTTCTTAATATTGTCCGTGATGTGGCATTTCCAGAACAGTTCCGGGCAATTCCAGGCTTCTGTTGATTTTTGATCGACTTTTCAACTATGGAAAACCCTAAAACGTTACATTTAGCTATATTACACTCCAATTTTGGACCATGGGAGCAGCGAAACATTGAGAAAAGCCCATTCGGTAGTTCTTTATTTTTTGTTGCTGCAAATAGAGATGCGATCAAGGCGAACAGGGATGTGAATAGAGTGAACAGAGACGCTAATAAACATTTTCTGCCATAGCCCGAAAGTCCTGAGTGGGTAGTGGCGAATAAGTTTTAAATTTTTTTTAATTTGTTATTGCTTAGTAAATTTAGCGAAACATTCTTTAATTTCCTGAAAATCATCAGTCTGCAAGTTTTGTAGCTATTGTATAACATAAAATAAGTAGATTTAACTATTACATTCGCCAACATACACAACAAAAAAAAACATTCAATAATAATTTAAGAGCCATCATTGTATCATGAAAGACCACTACAGAATGTGAGATATTTGTTCAATGTTCATTATTTTAACTTCTTTTTCATTTTGAAATTTAATATTTAAAATAAAAAATGCTCCTTGTAAAAATAAATATTAATTTTATTTGTATGACTAACTAGTAAATACTATATTATTAAATATATATAAATGAATGTATAGTCTATATGCAATATTAAAATATTGATTAAAGAATGTACAATACTTCATTTTTTATATAAATTTAAAATTAATAATTATTAAATAATGCATAATATAATTTTTATCTGCAATTTTGCTTGATTCATAAAGCTTAGACTTTTTGTAAATTGTTGGAGTTTCATTTGTTTTTCAAAATTATTTTTGCAAGCTTGTTGCATGTAGAGATTATCATTACATTGTTACGTGGCAACTAGTTCCAGCTTCATCGACAAACTTTCTTTCAAAAATTGACTTGAGTTCACCTTTTCGGAGACATGTAGAAATGGTATAGCAGATTCTACATGGTGGGACATGTTTGGATATGTAGTGGGTGTGATCAATGGCATACAAGTTCATACAATCGACTAAAATCCCATTTGTGTGCCATTCCTAGATTGGGAGTCAAAGCCTATTTATGAAAATTGTAGAATATATCAAAGAGTAAGAGGATGCAAATGCAAGAGTTGTCAGTAGAATAGAGCATCCTTTGAAGAGAGGAAGGAGCTCATGGACGCCACTTGCTTCTCCATTTCATATTTAATGTCATCCCTAAATATTGTAGTAGAAAGCCATCCATTTTTGGGTAAGAATTTAGATGAGCCTACTAATGTGAAGAGAACAAAGGGACCATTGGAGAGGGTAGTTAAAAATTATGCTAGAGAGATTGTTGACCAAATTATTGCAACTCTTATGCAAATGGTTTGTTCTTAAATGTTTGATTACTATGTTGGAAAGATTAGTAAATGAAACTCCAAAAGGGTACAACAACCCAAGTTAGCATCTTATTATTAAAGGAGGTCAAACATATAAAAACTTCATTGGCTCCCATTAGGGCCTCATGGAAAGGAACTAGCATGTCTCTCATTTTTTATGGATGGAAGGATGTAGAAAATAGTCTATTAATCAATATGACTGTAGTGTGCCCTAAAGGGGCAATGCTTTCGAAAGTCACGGATTGTGAGGGCAGGTGAAGGATGCACAATTTATTGCTAACATCTTTATATAGTACATTCAGGAAGTGGGTCTTCAAAGTGTTATCCAAGTCATAACGAATAATGCAAAGAATTTTAGAGTTGTTATGTTGGTTGAGATATGATTTTTGCATATATTTTGGACACCTTGTGCTATGCATTTGCTCAACCTGCACAAGGGTGCAACCATATTGTGATGTAGAAGTGAACAAAGGGTTTATGAGAACACTTTCTAAACTCTTCCTTGATCATGATATGGAAGATCGAATTGTAGGTGACTTTGTTGATTTTGCAATCTCAACTAGTCAAAGTGTTTCTACTCTCCGTAACAGTATAAGAAGGATGCTCACTCTTGTTGGTACCTCAATGATCATAAATTGCTACACTTCCAAGCTCTTGCAATCAAAATTTTATCACAAGCAAGTTTATGAATTTTTGTCCACTCTCTAAATTTGATTTTTTTTTTTAGTTTAAAAATTTACTATTTTCAAACTTGAAGTTTGATTTACAATTTATTAATTTAACAACTCTAACAAGAGGTCCCTTTGCTTCAATAGGATGTTGGTTCTCCATTTGAACAGAATCGGAGTGCATACTCCTTCATTCGCTTAGTGAAGCGCAACTTATTGACATTAAATAAAGTAAAGGAGCTAATTTATGTGCATTCCAACTTGCATCTCTTACCCTCAAAGATGATGAGTACAAGGAAGGGGCAACAAAGTTGTGAGATGTAGACCTTGAGTGAATTGACTTGGATCTTTCTTCTATTGCACAATTTTCAATTTTTGAGGAGTCAAGTAGCCAACATACTTTTAGTTCGAGTGGCAATGGGGTTCCATGTTCTCCTAATCTACTTGTATTATGTCTACTGTTAATGATGATGATGATTTTGGTCTTGGCAATAACTCATATGATGTTGATTAGTGATTACTAATTGTATTGTTTTAATATTGACCAATTATTATCTATCATGACAGTCAAGTTTGATCCTTTTGATATTGAATTACTAAATTTAAATTGGTATCTATATTTCATAATTTGAAATTTGTAATGGTTTTGTTTAGCATATGAATGGCATATGTTATTCTAAACTTAATATGTTTTTTGGCTGCAAACATATATATGTTCTTGTATGGATGTACCCAAAATGTACCCAACCCTCCCAAAAAAGTTGCCATACTGGCATATTGTACTTTATTTTGATGGGGCAACTTAGACTAAAACTACTAGAGGAAATTTTCAAACCAAAGACACAATACCAAAATTATGTTAGATATAAAAAGAATTGTGACAACATTATCATCATCTGTGACTTCATCAAATAGTACATGACATCATCACAAGACAAAATGATTGCATCATTTTTTGCGTTATAAATATGGTTAATTTCTCTCATAGTCAACTGAGTAGCTATGCCATCTTGAATTGCGTGTAACTAACAAAGACCAAATGACTATTAATATTTATAAATAACAATAAACAACCCTTATTAATGACAGTGGGAACATTAACATATTTGGAGAACAAGCAAGGAAGATAGAGAACAAAACAAAAAATCAGTTGGATTTGGCAGATAAGAGAAGCATCTTTGGAAGGAAGTAATGAGTTGCAAATGTAGGGGACTTCTGAAATTTAATAAATTTGGACAAAAGATGCTTTGGGAATGAAGTGTGATAGCAGTCAATGTAGGGGGTTTGATGAGACAAATGTGGCAGGAATTGAGGATGGAGAAATTTGACCTAATGAGGGGAAGGGCATGGAGAGCAAGTGGGACAAGTGGAATTTCTCAAAATGAAGGTGAATGGTTGGATGAAAATTTGTTAAATCAACCAAATATTTTGTAACCACAATTTGTGGTGAGTGGTGTGTTGAAGGTAAGGTTTGAAAGTGCATCCATAGAGTTGCTACATTTTGGATTGGAGAAGTGCCAAATGGAGGAGACATTGGCAGACCTTGTAAAAGGGTAAGGGATTTCTGACCCTTAACACCCAAAGATTATGTGAAAATCTTGTTTAGCAATAAAAAGAGGAGGTTGGATTTTGGCGTGTTGATGACTTGCAAGAAAATTTTGAGGACATGCTTCATTTTGTATGATTGGAAAATGGTTATATTGTGACATTTTTTTGTTCACTTAGAAAAGGAGTTTATTTGGTGACTATTAAAATTGCAAAAGGGTTCTTTGTCGCGCCTCTTGGTACCATGACTGCCCGAATTTAGAGACTTCTCCCTAGTCTTCTCACCCTTGACACCCAACGCTTCTGTGAAACCACAATAACAAGACTCGTCGGGACTCGACAAGTCCTGAGTTGAGTCGACCTAGCCGAGTTTGGGGGACTCAGACTTAGACTCAGCCGATTCGAGCCGAGTCCGGACGAGTCTTGGCTAGACTTGCTAAGTCTAGAGGACTCGTTGAACTCGTCGAATCCAAGCGGGTCCTGTCAGCAAGACTCGACTGGTAGGTTTGAAGTGTGCAAAAAACACATAAAATTCAAAGTTGAAACTTGTTTTTTTTAACTTACTATGAATGCAAAAATGATGTACGCCATGAAGGTTTGTATGGTTTTGGAGGTCTTAATTTGGGCTTCGTGGCGGGGACTCCACCCCTCGACTCTGCCCTGTATCACAATAGGGAGTGTGCCAAGGGCGTTGCCCCTGGACCTCGCGAGGGGCGCTGCCCCTCAACCCCACAGGGGGTGTTTCCCCCAGACCCCTACAAAGGGCGATGTCCCTCAACCCCATTGGGGCAATTGCCCTCAAACTTGAGATTATGGATGTTGTTGTCATGCCCCCGCCAAAATAGTAAATCAAATCACTAGATCGTGAGGAATCCAATTGCTCAAATATAGGTCAACTTGCATCAAACATGAAGTCAATTGAATGAATATTAAAATATAAACAATCATCATATAATGATCTAATTTAGACACAACAATTAAGCAAGGATAATATTAATGTAATTAATTATCCTAAGGAGGTTGTGATTAGTCAAGGCAAAAGACATGTCTTTTAAATGAATACATGATATGAAGAGGCATGTCCATCCAAGGTGGGAAGTATAAGAGTGGGTCATTTGAATGGAAGGACCATCGAATCTTAGAAAGACACACTTGGGTGAATAGAGGATGTCACTAAAGCACAACCGGTCAACAGGGAACTTGTGCACTCCAGCATAGCCAATACTTATACCAAAAATATATCCATAATCAAGAGTATATCAGAAATATACACATAACCAGGAGTAAATTAGATATAACCTATATTCAAGTGTATTCTTGTCATTCATTGTCTTATATCTGTATGTATATTGCCATGCATAATAGAGGAATAAATGTGGTATTTCTATGATAGAATACACGATATGTTTGATTGTTTGGAAGTTGGAACTCTCCTTGTAGGAAGGGCCTAGGGTGTAAGTAAAAGGGGTTAACGAAGCTAGTAGATAGCCAATCAGAGGGCCCTACACAGAGAACCAAGTTACCCACTTATGGCCCCCACCCAACTCCTCAAGGTGGCTAGTGTCTTTCGAGAGTTGAGGCCTTGATAAGGAAAGTAGGTACAAGTCGCCAAGGGGGAGGGTTGTGGTATACACCCTCTTAGGCTTGGCATATGGCTTCGAGCAGACCTATCATGTCCCTTCTCCCAAATTTGTTTGTATTGATTGATAATCTATGGATGTGATGCAATTGTCTAACTCTAACAAGCATAAATACATATTGCATATAGTGTTCATATAGTGAATGTATGATTCCATTCCAAGATTACTTCATTTAAGAGATATTTATTTAACAAGGTGAAACCCTAACCCTAATTTGTTGCAATTTGTGATCAATAGGCAAATTCTAGGGCAAAGCAGGATAGGGGACATTATAGTTGCATCATTCAAGACCTATCTTAGATGCATTCATTGGAAGGATGCAAGCTCCTCTGAGCCATAGACTTCTAGTTATTGTTTTGATATTTCATATTTGTTTGGAACATTTGAAGTCATGGATTTCATATTCCATGAGTTTTGTATACATTTGAGTCTTTGACTATATATCTAAGTGTGCTATTTCCTTTAGCAGCTCAGCTACAATTTGTGTTTATACTTATGTGATCATGTATACTTGTGTATGTGATCAAATTAGCTTCTATTTGATGATGTTATTGTGTTTTTAAGGTTTATTTAATAAAGGGTGCATGAAACAAGTTTTAAAACCTTAAAAATCTCTATATTTCTAGGGTTTTCATTTTGTCGAGTTTTTGTCGAGTCTGGGCGCTGAGTTCCGAGTCGAATCACCCTCACCGAGTCCTCGCCGAGTCCGAGTCTCGTAACTATGCGTGAAACCCTTGGTTGGTATAAAAAGAGGAAGTTGGGTATCAGTGTGTTGAGGAATTCCTTGCAAGAAAAATTTGAGGATGCACTTCACTTTGTATGACTAGAAAGTGGTTATACTGTGATATTTTTTTGTTCACTTAGAACAGGAGTTTATTTGGTGATTATTAAAATTGATGTAGGAGTACCCAGGCGAACTGGCAATCCACATCCCCCAAAAACAGTTAGGTTTAGATTTAAATTGTTTTGGTTTTATTTTAGTTCATGTTGCATTTTTGGAGTTGGTGGTTGGTTTTCAGAGTTAAATTTAAAATTCAATTTTGGTGGTTTATGGTAGAGAAGGTTGAATGACGTTTTTGTCATTGATTGACAAAATGTCATATTTCGTTATGCATTTCAAAGCTTCAATGTTTGACGATTATGGTAATAAAATGAAATTTCCGTCCATCTAGTCTTCAGGCACTATTCTCTCATTGTCCAAATATCACATTTGTTTCCAAGGAGGCAATGCTTATTGGTTAACTGCAAAAAGAGACATAATATTATATCTTCATTTTCAGACAGAGAAGAGACACACAATGCATTAGAAATGTGAAGAGATGCATGGAAAGAGAGAGGAGCTCGACTGGTTAAGGGGCAACAATAAAAGTTAATAACCAGCGCATAGGAGAGGGGAGGGTGACACCATTTTAAAAGTGAAAGCTGCCAGATAAAAAAATTGCAGATGGGGGCAATAAAATGGAGGTCACGCCATGTAAGGTGAGGGATTCAAATTGAAATGAAATGCACAGGGAATAAAAGGAGAGGCTGCACCTCATGAGAAGAAGTAATTTTAAAAGACAAAGAAAACAAAAATGGCACGGGCAGCTAAGTATGGGAGAAGATAGTGCATGAAAGAGGGGAGAAATAGATATGGAGGGGCATGCACAGCTAAGAGAAAGAGAGAGCGGATTAAATAAAAAACCACAGGTGTAGAGGGGGTTGTGGGGTAAATTGGAGAAGAGCATTTAATAAAAATTGAATTGACAGAGACTAAGCAGGTTGTGCAAGAGGGAAAGAATGAATGACAGGTAAAAGCAAATATAGGAGGAGGTTGACAGCTAAGAGAAAATCATAAAAAGAAAACATCATGATATGTGAAGGGAAGTCAATGCAGCTGAGGAGAGAATAAGATAGATGTATGTAAAGAAACAGGAAAAGGTGCGTAGAAAAGAGGAAGAGGCCGCAGCTAGAGGTAATGGGATGGTCAGCCTAATGAATATCATTACAGTTCGGTAAAAGAAAGACACGCAGGAGGAATGAAGAGGTTAGTGATCAGTTGAAAAGGGGCGAGCTATGGGGAAGTGAAGAGACAATGTATGAAGAAGAAATGAGAAAAACAGAGTAAAGGGGTCAAGCAGATAAAGGTGTGAATAGAATGTATGATGAAAGAAAATAAAGAATACACAGCATACAACTGAATGTGCAGAGAAAATTAATGGAGAGCTGCGAAATAAAAGAAGAGAACAGGGGTGCATAGAATTGACGAACAGAGAATTGGAAAATTGAAACCATCCAAGAACTTGCAGATTGAAATCAATTACAAATTGTAAATATTGTTTCCTGTGGAATAAGAAATCAACAAGTTGAATTGTTTTGAAATTTTGGTATCATTTAAATCTGAATGTACTTTCAATTGTTTACCTGAGATACTTTGACAGATTGGGAATAGATTTTGTGAAATGTTGAATGGAATTTAAATTGACAAGTAAAATTGGTATTGGCTGCAGAATTCACCCATCTGATAAGTCGTTCTACATCAAAAATTTAAAGATAGCAAGAGGGTTGTTTGGCATGCCTCTTGGTATGGTGACTGCTCAATTTTAGAGGCTTCTCCCTAGTCTTCTTACCCTCGACACCCAAAGATTCTATGAAACCCTTGATTAGTAATAAAAAGAGGAGGTTTGGTTTTGGTGTGGTGAGGACTTCCTTGCAAGAAAATTTTGAGGACACACTTCACTTTCTATAACTGGAAAATGGTTATACTGTGACATTTTTTAGTTCACTTAGAACAGGGGTTAGTTTTGTGATTATTAAAATTTGAAGATAGCAAAAGGGTTGTTTGTCATGCCTCAGTCTTGATACTATGACTGTTCAATTTTAAAGGATTCTCCCTAGTCTTCTCACCCTTGATGCCCAAAGATTCTGTGAAACTCTTGATCTGTAATAGAAAGAGGAGATTGGGTTTTGGTGTGTTGAGGGCTTCCTTGCAAGAAAAATTTGAGTACACACTTCACTCTGTATGACTGGAAAACAGTTATACTGTGACATTTTTTTGTTCACTTATAACAGGAGTTTATTTGGTGATTATTAAAAGTTAAAGATAGCAAAAGGGCTGTTTGTCATGCCTCTCGGTACTTTGACTGCTTTTTAAAGGCTTCTCCCTAGTCTTCTGATATAGATTCTTATAAGGCAGCGTCATTAGGAAATCTAATGTAGATTGAAGTTCAAGATGTGCTACCGCAGTTATGTAGATTTCATCCATTTACTTATGCTCTTGGACAAGGTTTTGAAGGTGGATGATACAATAAATTGTTTACTATGTGTGCATACTCATTTGTGGATATCACTACATTTGACGGACCATTATCCACATATCATTAAGGTTTGAGTATTGGGAAAAAGCTGTTTTAATTGCCCATATTTTCTGGGGAGAGGATGTGCATTTGAGGAAAAATTGTCCCTGGCTAATTGCTTCAAATTCATAAGAAATAGATGGTTTTGATGGGCGAAAAACATGCTTCTATTGTGCAATGTGGGTAATGAAGATATCTTCATGAAAATGATGTCCTGGTTGATATTGTTTATCATATAATAAAAATTGGCAAAATGATGTTGTAGATATGGATATTGCTATTCATGCTTGTGTGGAAAATTCAAACCTTCTCATTAACCACAGTTATGTTTTTGACAGATTGTCTGGCACAGTTTCAAACTTCCTTTGGTAAGCTTGATAAGGAGCCTGGTAGTTTTTAAGAACTTGAAGGGTAGACTTAAGTTATAGCAGATCTCTGATATTTTTTATCCCCAAACCTTTGGACTATGGAATTTGTTTCTTGTGCTTCTGCAACAAAATGTTAGAAAAACAATATGATATTAGGGTTCAAGGGTGTCATTTTTTAACTGAAAATTATGTTTTCAAGCCTTTTATTCAGCCTCCTATTGTTATTCACAAAGATGTTCATTGGAATGGTTGGAATGGTTTCAAAAATATGAAGAAGTGTCATATGCATGGATAAACTGAAAAAAAAATTAAAATGGAAAGAGGATGAGTCCTCAAGTTTTGTAGATCAGTTGTGTACACCCAAAAATCATCTTGCAAGATGCTTTATGCTTGTTGGGAAGTGAAAGGGTATTGTCAGGTTATTCCCGACTTCAGGTAGTCCTGATTGGAATTTCTCTGTATTGAAGAGGTTAAAATAATCATCCAAACTTTTAGGTGGATTCTTAAATATATTTTGGTTCCGCAACTTGCAAGTTTACTCTCAGCACAGTTGGGAGAGTGGGCTCTGTACTTATGGGTTCCTCATTATAAATACTTAATTCCTTAGTATTTCTCTATCCACCTGAACAGGTTCATTGGCCTTGGGTGTAAGAAGTTCTAAGCCTAAGTTCTTCCTAGAATTGTCTTAACTCAACCCTCTCAGCCCTTGGCTTTCGCTAATGTAGATTACCAGAT
>VDFB02300507.1:0-22062 GCA_007258455.2 Sequoia sempervirens | reverse complement strand
TTTCGTATCATAACAAAGTGTATTTTTTCTTTTTCGTTTACCAATAGTGGACAACAATGTTATTTATATTCTTCATTCTCTACTAAAGAGTTTGGGCTATCATTATTCCTTATCTCCAAGGAGCCAAGGTTGGGTTGACTACTATGCATGCTTTTAGCTTTGACAAGAGTCAAAATCTTTGGAATTGGATGGTTCATAATCTAAAAAACGATTTGTGGATAATTGGTGGGTATTTCAATAAAGACAAGGATGAATGTGGAAAGGATGGATTTTGAATGTAAATGCAATGGATATTTTTGATGTTTGCCTAATGTCACCCTAAATAATCAAGGATTTTGGAAAAAAAACACAAAACACAAAACAAGTTTACAGCATAAATCATAGGCTGGTTAAATTTTACTCGATAAAGGAGCTTTTGAGATTATCAAGATTACTTTGCCTATTCACTACCCTAGTAGTGTTAGAACTTGTAAGGATGTGGTTGATAAACAATAATTTAATGGTTTGTATAATTGAGTGAATAATTGTTTAGCAGGAAGCCATTGGTGTTCTTAGCTCTCTTTTGAGGTGATATAGTCAAGACCAAGGCCATGAAGAATAAATCTCAAATTTAATTTAAGATTCAAAATGACCTTAGAGATCTTTTGGTTTATGACCAATTTGTATGCACTAGGTGAGATAATTTTCCCAATATTAAGGGAAGGTGTCAAAATTAGATTCAAGATTGTAATAAACGGAATATATATTTTTCTTATATGTTGGAAGTGGAGCACAAGAGCAAGTATTTATGTAGAAGTTGGTGTGCTTCTTGGCAATGTAGGGGTTTGATGTAGTTATGGACAAAGGATTTAATCATCTCACTAAATGAATAAAGACACAGTGGAACTCAATGAAGTAGTATAACAACAATATGACCTTTATTGATGCATAGTCACAATCAAATCACAGTGTGCTTACAATATGAGGCCTCAATGTTCAAAAATATATAAGCACAACTATGTGCAAATTATAGAATTCTCAAGTGATATAATAGTATAGGACTTTTCAATTATTGACTTACTTGGAGCTAAGGACCTAAATCTAACTAAGTTGAGCCTCCTAATTGAGTTCAAATGATCATAAGTGTGCTTATTTAGCAACTCTAGCCTTAGGGGTGATCTTTGTTAGTTGCAAGGATGTGTAGAGCTTGATGCCAAGTGTATTATGTAGTTGATCAAATATATAGAGGGAACCTTTTCAAATGAATGTGGTGAAGTTGGTTCAATGAATATTGATGTAGTTCATACCATAAGCTCTATTTAGACCAATAAGTCCATAAATATATTCCTTTGTTATTACATGATTTGGAAAGGTGCCAAAAGCTTTGAATATGAAATTGGTGGTTATCCTATTATGCTTGCTAGTAAGTATGGAATTGAATATGCATTTTGTGGTGATTAGAATGTTTTTAAATTTGGATGGGACATGGCCAACTTTTAGGAGAACATGTGTTCCCAATTGTAATTGAAATATGCAATTGCAATGGAATGTGATAGGATTTGTGCTACATAGATGATGCTTAGAATATTATTGAAAACCTACAAAGAAACAAATAAAGTGAAAGAAAACATCTTTGGGTGATGCAAGATTGCTCTTACACCTAGGATGCTCCTCCATTGTGGTAAGATCATTACTTATGGATCCAAAATTTGATTGAACAAGCCATTGCTATTACCATCTATTGCCAAGACTAGTTTGGAGATCATTGAACCTAACTAAATATTTACACACAGCTAGAAGGAAGATATTGTACTGATGGTCTTTGTGTTGAGTTCTACAAAACTAGTGTAGTCCCAAAATGTGGAGAAATATACCTTCATTTCCAAAAATGATCAATGGGAAAGGAAAAAGCTAATATGTTTTTCATAGTTAAAGATATTCATGTTGGTAATTTGGTGCCTATATATTATCGGGATGTAACTAGATTGGTTCTTAAAGAAGGTAGCAAGACTTGAAATTGCAAGCTTCTTAAAGTGTCATACAAAAAATTAGCGAAGTCCAAGTTTGAATGTTAAGAGGAAAAAAATTCTTCGAAATATATGCTCCCTCGCTCATGCTAGTTGTGGAAAGAAATATATTAGTTTGGAGTAGGTTACATTATACAAAGGGCTTTAGATAATTGTTTTTGGCATGGTATTGATTTATTTAGAAAAAAAATGTTCTCGAGCAAATGTTGTGTACCCCCACCACATACATCCTAGGCTGTCCATTCAAATGGCTCATCTAGTCCTTAGTCTAGAGTTCAACCTCAAAAACATCATGCTATACATTGGACTCTAGGGCTTCCCACAACCATCAATAAAAAAGGATATACCTTGAGGTCATAATGAGGCTTGACAAATTTTCCTAGAGCATCCAATCCGCCAACAGGGTAATCATTCATTTTGTAGTCCACTCAATAAGGCATAGAAAACCTCATTAAGAAGCTAGGCGATCTTGGATTTTAATACAACAATATGCATAAATGTTTCCATTATTTGGTCATGTCAACTAGCAACAAAGGCATCAAATTGAGACCATTGAAGATTCATTGTTCAAATAAATGCTTGGAAAATGCTTTGTGAAGTTTATAGAAGAACCTAGTAGTTTAGGACATCCATCTTAGCTTTAGGCTATCCTCTAATAAAAATAAGCAATTAGTTTTCCACTCTTTTGGCACACATTATGAACCATTCCTCTCCATTTTCTATGACAATGATCTATTGAAACCTTATTGGACTTCCAAATCACACTATCATCATTCTTTGTCTCTCTTTTGTGGATTTAGTTCCTAGGGCTTATTGGTGAATCAAAATACCTTTTTTATGTAGAACAACCTCCACACCTTTGGCTAACATAGTTAGATATCTATAAGGCTTGGTGAAGTTCTCCTTTCATCCATTCATCTTATGTACCTCTCTCCATAATCCTTTATCTATTGACTTGGGATTTTCGTGTTTGGATTGAGGTAGGGTCTATTTGCACTTGTTTTGTTGGTAGAGCTAGCTATGATGATTTGTTGATTTCAAGAAGAAGCTTTATTTTTACGTAGGCTAAATAGGAAGATCATTTTTATTGCTTTCATTTTATATTAAGCAACTATTATTTGTTTAGATCTATCTTAGTTAATCTATTTTTAATCAGTGCAATTATATTAGTTGTAGCTTTCAATAAAACATCTTTTTTGAGCACTAGCATGAAACCAACAAAAGCTCATTTTTTAGCACTATCATGAAACCTACAAGCTCCTTTCAAGCAAGAAACCTAAAATGGAAGATTGAGACACAACTTAGAAATCCACCTTTAGATAACACATCCACACTAAAATCCAACAAGAGTCCCAACTTAATATCCCACATTAGATGTCCCTTTGGGGATTTGAACATGGGTGTCCACAATTTTAATCCTTTAACCAATTGAGCTCAACCCCTTGGACAAAACACACTAGCTTTAAAAACTAATCTTGATCAATAAAAGTGTTTACTATCAAACTACAATATTCTCATTGGTTTTTTTGAACCATTTTAGTGGTGACGAGTGTTCATTTGATTTGCCCCCATGACCCGCTACTAGCATTTTTGTACCTTAAGCCATTATTATTTAGAAAACACACAAATTGGGTGTATGATGTCATAAAATGCCAATTTTTCCCTCATGTGGCTTACATTAGACCCATTACCCTCCATTTTCCCATAACAATGATCTATTGTATCCTTATGCATCTAGATTGGACTCTCAAATCACACTACTTTGGCTCTCTTTGGTGCATTTTTCAAGTCAAGTGGCATTACATTGTAGGAGAAACTTCTTTCCTTTGTACAAAGGTTGTCTTTTCCAACAATTAGTGTTGGTGATGTCCAAAGAATCCATAAGTGTCAGTGTTAATTTCTCTACTTGTAATGCCTCTAGAATTTATTTTGTAAACAATGTTAGAGATTTGTTATGCATGCTTCATTGAGATATTTGTAGTCAAAGAAAATCCTTATGCTTTCATCCAACTTGATTTAAATCTCCATGGGACTAATCCATAATTCATTGGCCAAGAAAATTACATTGTTCCCAATATCTTGTCAATAGAGATTTAGATTTAACTTATACAACCTCTTTTTCACTAGCTTAGCATTACAATTTTGCTTGATGTGCATTTTTCTTAGGGATGTATGTAAGCCTTTCATTTCTTGGTAACATTTTGGGAGCAAGTATTTTTATTCATGCACCAATGCAATGACCTATGTGAGCTCCTCTTTCCAGTGGTCCCTAATTGTGGCTACTTTTGATGCATCCTTAGTCTCGATATTGATTTGGATTTTTTTGAACAATTCGTTAAATCTGCTCTATCCTTACCTGAAAAGGAAGCTAAGATGCGAAATACACTTTTTATATTAATATGAGATAGTATTTTCAAAAAATAAATTAATCATATAGTTACAAGGAAATAAACACAAAAAAAATTATACCATGACACAATGATTTACATGGAGAAAAACTCAACACTCTAGAGCAACTTGATTTATTATTCAATAATCTATTACAATACACATGTAGATTCAACCCTCATAGGAGTATTACCACCAAGAGATATGGAACAAATTTGATAGCATAATGATACTTGAAAAAAATCACTATGAAACCTTAATCTTAAGCACCCAATGAATAGGAGAAGCAATACATGAAACCATCAAAGGGTAATTAGGAAGTTGTGAGATAAAACCACTAAAAATATGTTGCCTAAATACCAAGATGAGTCCATAGGCTAAAAATAATATATTCTACACCTATCATAAACTCAACATAATTCTCTCCCTAATTTGGGTGCTCCATTTGGGCTACATTATCTCCATTCATGTATGCCTTATGATGTGTCATATCATGCATCAGAAGTTGGCCAATGAGTTCAACTCCCTCCTACAACTTTTTGAAGTTTTATAGATGCTCTTACAATTTTGTACCCAAAACCATTAAAAATATGGTACCCAAATCCCTAATCAAAATATAATGCCCAAATACCAAGCTGAGTCCATAGGCTAAAAATAATATAGTCTACACCTATCATAAACTCATCATAATTCTCTCACTAATTTGGGTGCTCCATTTGGGTTGCATTATCTCCATTCAAGTATGCCTTATGATGTGCCATATCATGCATTAGAAGTTGGTCAACGATTGCAACACCCTCTTACAACTCTTTTAAGTGTCATAGATGCTCTTACAATTTTGATGTGAGAGGCCTAGGTTTTAGAGGCTCTAACTTTTGCTTTGGGAAGTTGATTGAGCCCACATTTTTTTTAAATTGAATATCTCAAAAGATATATGTGTTGCCAACTTGCTTACTCTAGTTAAGGTGTATTCTAACTTTTTTTGGGTTCAAAATCAACCTCTATAATCCAAAAATTATGTTATTGTATTAGATATAATTTAAAAATGGTATTTCTTGTGTTCTTAAACATTAGGATGCAATGTTGAGACACCATTCCTAACATTCTCCCAGTTTTAAAATAACTTGCAAGAGCCAAGGGAATATCAACACTCAACTATTTGCTAGGTGCCAAGACTCCCATAGACTCACTACATTACCTGAACTTATTTGTGTTGATTAGCTTTGTTAATGCATCCACAATAATATGAAAAATGTCAACTTTCTTTAGTATCACTCTCCCATCCTCTACCTTGCCACAAACAAAATAACGCCAAACATCTAAGTACTTCATCCTTGCATGAAAGGTCAGGTTTTTTGCCAGACATATAACACTTTGACTGTCACAAAGAACTTTAATAGCTCCCTGATTGAGCCCCACATTTGAACACAATCTCTTAATCTAGATGACCTCCTTATAGGCATGAGTAACTACCATGAACTTAGCCTCTATAGTGAACAAGGTGATCACAATTTTCTACTTACTCATTCAATTGATGGCACGACCAAATAAATTGAAAGCATATTCGTTTAGGGATCTGCTTTCAACATCTCTTTCCTAATTTGAATTTACAAATTCACAAATATGCACTAAGTGCTAGATTTTTATATAATTACCATAATAACAAATAGAGTACTTAGAGGTACCCCACAAATATCTAAAGACTTTCTTAACCTCATTCCAATGACCTCGTCTAGGATTAGCCACAAATCCACTCAAGACTCCCATTTCTTGGGTAATGTTTGGTCTAGTGTAGACTATAGCATATATCAAACCCCCAACTACACTAGCATAAGGAACACAAGCCATATCCTTCATCTTTGTGGGTTCTATAGGAGACTAGTCAACTGAAAGCTTAGTTCTCACAAAAATAGAAACACTAATTGTTTGCTATGTTCCGGCGTTACACTACAAAGTTCACATACTTACTTTGGCCCAACCAAACCCTTTTATTCTCTCTCTTTTGATATCCATACCTAAGATATACTTGACACCTTCTAAGTTCATCTCAAATTGTGGGGAAAGACGAGACTTCAAATTACAAATCACACCCTTATTGTGACAAAAATAATAATACATATAATCTACATACAATGTAATAACAAGGAATCAATTGCCATCTATTTTATACTAAACACAATGTCCAGTTTGGATCTTAAAAAACTCAATCTCAACATAAAGAATCAAACTTTGGTAGATTATTTGATACCATATAAATATTTTTTCAATCTACAAACCAAACATTCCTTACCTTTAACAACATGGTGCTTTGGCTATATTATGTATATCTCTTCTTCCAAGTCACCAATGCAAGAATGTTGTTTTCTCATTCATTTGTTCTATATTTTAACCAAAAATTGCTACTATAGATAACATGAACTTGATGGGTGTTAGCTTAGTAAGTCGGAAAAAAATCTCACCAAATTTTATTCTTTCAACCTAAGAATATTTATTTGCAATCAATCTTTCTTTGTACTTTTCAATGTTGCCATATGAACCAATCTTCTTGAACACCCATTTACAACCAACAAGCTTTTTTCCATAAAGCAATGGTATCAAGTCCTATGTGTCATTATTTTTCAATGCAACCAACTCCTCATCCATAGCCATTGCCTAAAACCTAGAATCATTCATATATATTGAAATGAGAGAGGAAAAAATTAGATTTCTCTCAAATCAAAATTCAGTCATTCACATTACACAAAAAACTATTATATAGTATTGCCTTTATAAGGCCATTATTCCTGTATTAAACTAGTTACGGGAATATAACTTCCAAAACCAATTTTATTTATTAAATTAACAATAGCATGTTAATTTATTTATTATTAACTAATCTATGTTAAGCAATAATTCCCAACACCCCCTTTAGTACTAACATAGGAACCTTTTATTTCAGGTTAAAATACTGGCTAGTTGGTCTTGGTTTTGTCAAGGATTCTAAGGTAAAAAGGAAATATGTTTTGCTAAATGTGAAGCGCTCTGGCGAAATAACACCCATATGGTCTTAATAAAGGTATTTGAAATGCTCGACTGCTTCCCATCCCAAATATCGGCTGAGAATAAGCCATAGCCCTTTTCTTTGTTTTCAAACTCCTCTACCTTCAGTCTCTCCTCGATGATTTCTACATTGAGAACTTTGGACATATTGGCCGCAGCCTGCTTGGCAATCAGAGCCATTTAGCAGGCAGTCGGGCATTTTTGAGCATGAATGGAACGTCATTGCTGCGGGGATGACTCCGAACATGAGAATTAACTTCCACATGAAATCTGCTTCGCTGATCTTGGGTACAAGTGCATCCACATAGGCCAAAAACTTAAAGTGTAGCCTCTAACGAGTCAAATAATTATGGTAATAGCCGCCACAAATCCAATACCAAAAGCCTTGCATGATGGCCATGGCAAAATGCATAAACGCCCTCCGTTTTCTTTTGTTTGCGCATCGGATATGAGATTGTGGGCCAATAGAGGATAAATCTCCTTGTATGCAAGCGGTTTCCTTTGTATTTTTTTATTTTTCAGATTTTGAATATGAACATGAATAGAATGGAGGAAAAACAATGGAAGGAGTGACCAAAATGGAAAGAAAGAAGAAATGCAAACGAATGATGAATGTCACAGATTTGCACGTGGTCTACACTGCTCCTTTGTTGACAAAATCCAAGAATGGTGGACAAACATCAATGGTTGTTACATGTAATCTACACTCCTTGGCCCTTGAATGAACCGCTTTGGATGAAAACAAACAAATGGAAGGCAAACAAAGAGGTCAAGAAAACATGTTTTGATACCATATTGAAATGAGAGAAAATGCAGATTGCCCCTCAAATTAAACGTACTATCCAAATTGCACTACGCACCCTTTACATAAAATTGCCTTTATATATTATTATTCTCGTGATAAAACTAGCGCGAACATAAACTTCCAAACCAATTTTATTTATTAAATTAACAATTACATGTTAATTTATTTATTATTAACTAATCTATGTTAAGCACTAATTCCTAACACCATATTCATTTCCTCCATTGTTGGTCATGGAAGAGGTTTGGTTCATTTCCCTAGTGGATGTGTGAAGGGGATTAATGGTGTATTGCATATTTTTGGTTTGACATGGAACTTAGTTCTAGTTAGCAAGCTTAATGATGCAATTGTGAAGGTTGTTTCTCTAATAGAGGGTGTAAGATGGTGCAAGGAGCCATGATGTGGGTGTGTAGGTTGTTTATCTAATAAAGAGTGTAAGATGGTGCAAGAAGTTTGATGTTTGCTAAGGGTTTTCATGTGAGCACCATGTTTTAGCTAGATGCATGCACAATTGAGTGCAATAGTTCATTTCTTGTAGTGAAGATATTTAGAGTTTACACCTTCGCCATTAGAACCAACAACAAATATGAGTGTTTTATCTACTTTAGATGGTCATGCCTTTTGAGTACCTAAGGGGTCTCTTGGTTTAGAGACCAAACTACATATAGAGAAGACAATGTTGTGGCACAAAATAATAATCCACAGAGGTGAGAAGGGTCTTAGAACCCTAAAATATAAACATTTTAGAGAGGGGTTAATTGATTGTGCTTTTGAGTTTTTTTTTGTGAACATTGTATATACGGTACACAAAACCATGTTCATTTTTACTCTAGTTCTCACAAATATTCTAGGGTGTTGGAGTTGATATATTATCATGCATTTGGTCTAGTTCATGTTCATTTGATTTAAAATATTTATATTATGTTTCTTTCATAGATAACTATCCTAGAAGGACATGGGTGTATTTCCTTAGAAGTAAATTTGAAGTCTTTAGTCATTTAGAGAGTTTAAGTATCTTGTAGAAAATCAAACTAGTATGAAGACTCAAGTTATGAGAAATAACAATAGTGGTGAGTTTTGTTCAACAAATCTTGAATAATTTTGTAAGGAGTATGGGATACAAAGATATAAAACAACTCCATACACCCCTCAACATAATGAAGTTGTAGAGAGAATAGATGACATTGATGGAGAGGGCTAGGATTATGATTAGTGGGGTCATCTTCAAGTAGAAGCAATTAGCACAACTTGCTATTTGATTAACATGCCTTCTACATTAGCTCTTGTAGATAACAAAGTGTTATTTTTAGATATACTAAGCCTTCTATAGTTTTAAAAAAGGGAAAAACACAATCAATTACCTCTTCATCCATCAATTCACCTTTTAAAAATGGCTAAGTATCTATTCACACTCAAGAGAAAATATTGCATATACAAATAACCTATTTTTTAATACATTTTATAAAGGATTTTGGTCCTATATAATAATAACAAAGTTGCTAGGATACTACCCATATCTAATCAATGACATTTGGAGCAATTTTCAGAAGCACTCCCTTTGGAAAAATTGTACTACTAACTTAGTATACCATTTTCATCTAGCCAATTACGATGGACATTCTTGCCCTAAAATGGATAAAAATGTGAAAATGTGCACCATAATAAGGTTATTGTAGAAGTAACCTCAAATGTTGAGAATTGAGAAAATATTGGCAATTGTATGAGTATTAATTGGATGAAGTAGGTGAAATAATAAATTATATGAACAACCATTCTTATGTTATTTTTACTAGAAATCAACATTAGAGAGTAGAAAAGGGAAAGGAAAAGAAGTTGAAGAAGTCTTAGAGATGAAAGAGATAAAATGTCCTAAGAGATACTACTATGCCTTTAATCCTATATATGCCTAGGGTTATGAGTAGTCAGTTTGTGGCTATCTTAACTCCTAATTGTGTTATATAATTATTATTATGTCATATATAGGTAGTTAGGTCATACTAGGTGTTATAATTAAGCATCTAATTTGGCATGGGTGGCAACCATGGCATAATTAGGTATTTATAGGAGCTAGTGGTAAGTTTATCATCATCAAATTATGAATTGTGTTCTCATTAGAAATATTTGGAGGTCTTCCACCTCAAAGTTTACAAGTTATTTCATTACAAGTGTTATTAAAGCATGATCTTGGCACTATAAAGGCAATACACTTTTTTTTCTATTTTAGAGATCATTTTGATAAGTTCGCATCTCTCTTATTTTGATGAATTTTTTTAAGATTTTTGGAGGTTTTTAAGGATATATTAAGGTGGCTATAGTGCAAATTTTAGAGAATTTGGAGATAATGAAGCGAGTTATTATGGAATTAGGGTTCTGTTCATTTTTCTCAAGGTTGAAATTTAGTGAATTTTTTCTTGAATTTTGGAGGATTGAACAAGAAAACATTGATATATTTATAAGATTTATTTGAAAGAATTTGGAGCATATACTAGGAATTTATTGTAAAATTAGGGTTTCTACCAAACTCACTCTCAAAGATGCAAATTAGATAATTTCTTGAATATTTTTTGGGGAAGAGAGATATTGGCCCTAGTAAGTTATAGTAATTTTTTTAGATTACTTATATTTTTTGTGTGATTTCTTGCAAAATTATTATTTTCCATCATAACGAGACCTATAACATGAGGCAAAAAATATTATCACATAGAAAATCTCTAGATAAGGATGATGTGGAAATTGAGGATATTACTCCTCATGAGGAAATCACTAAGACTAAGAAAAGAAATTTCATCAATGAAGTATGATAAATAAAGAAATTCCATTAGTGAAAAGGAGATGACTGAATTATGTGAAGGAAAATGGAATCATGGCTTCATTCGTGGTATGAAACTAAGGGAAGAAAATTCAATAAGGTGGAAGCTAATGTTTCTCGTATGGGATAAGGATTTTATGGATTTACTCAAATTTCAAGATGGATCAACACTCAAACCATTATTTGCCTGAGAATTTCACACCAAAGTTGGATATGAGAAAGTTTGATGGCAAGGATCCAACCAATTGGCTTTGCTAAATGGAACAATTATTTGATTGTCACCATGTTCCATGTCAATAAAAGGTGGAAATGGAATCTTTATACTTGGAACTAGGACCGATTTATAATTTCATTGGTTATACAAAAAGAAGAAAAGAATTATTGTGTGGTCGCATGGTTATTTTTTTCAAGAGGAACTTGCTACACATTATGGATAGCTACTTTTTTCAACTTACTAAATTAAAGCAAATAGGGTACATTCACGACTATGTTCGTCAATTTTTAAACCTTGAGTTTAAGAGTGGAGAACATTATAGAAGAAAAATTGAATGATTATTTCTAGGAGGTTTAAAGTATTATATCAAACGTGAGGTATGTATGTTCCAACCAAAGTCTTTATCTTGAGAAATATTTATGGCAAGGCAAGTTGAGGAAAAAAAAAATTTAGCCAAGATGATAAGGTATTATAAATATAAAAAGAAAGAATCTCATCTACAAAATCATCAGACTTCAACCTACCAACACTCCACCAAAATTTGAAGGAAGTAAGAATTTAATCTTTACATAGTTGAAGATTATTTATTATTTATATTTTTTAATTACTTGTAGAAATATGCCAACAATCCCTACAAGTCTTTTGTCTCATTTGAGTATGAATCATTTTTATATCTCATCCTTGCAAGAATATTGAGGCTTAGGTGTAGCCTCCTCCTTATGAGGATCTTGACACCTTGCACACACATATGATGAAAGGTGACATGCATAGAAATGAGAGTTACTTATGCAACTCCTTTCTCAACTCTATTTATTGAAGTGCTTATCCCTTTCTTCATTAAGAATAATTCTATGCTTAAGCTCTCTCTCATTCTCTCATTGTAATATTTTTAGAATTTATGCCATCTTCATAATATTAGGGTTTTTTCTTTGCTTTTTCACCCTTACAAATTGTTGTGTCTCATCTTGGATGTTGGTGTGCTTGCTCTTGGTTTTCATCTTGATGGTAATATTTTTCTTTAAAAAAATGCTCTTGGATTAGTAATTTCATTCTCTTTGAATTTATTATTTCCTTTCATGGTATTAGGAGTAGGTTTTTACTAACCCTTTGTTGAGCTATATTGTTGAAGGTTTACCATCTCTTTGGAGCACTCACCTTGGAGGCACTCTTGAGAGAAGATAAGAGCTAGGCTAGAGCTTAGTTTGCTTTATATATATATATATATATATAGTTTTTTAACCCTTGTGCAAGAATCTAAGTTCTTTAAGTTTTCTCTTCAATATCAATTTATAGTACTAATATTTGCAATTTCAGGTTGTTTAAAATAAAATATATTTAGTGTAAATAATTTTTTTTTAGAAACTCCAAATAAAGAGTTATTTTTAAAAATTTCAATTCATTTTGTTTACAAATATGCATCTAAAAAAAAATTCATTTGGTAAAATAACTCTTTTTTGAAACCCCAAGTAAGGGTTGTTAAAATTTAGTCTTTTTCTTTTTACAAATAATCTTTCTTTTCAATCTACAATAACATTTTAATTTTTTTTAAGAGATATTTGCTTAGTTAAGAATTTTTTTCAATAAATCTATTTCTTTTTTATATATAATACTATTTTAAAAAAAAACTATATTTTCAATCGAAGTTTTTAAACTACATAAATTTGTTTGTGAAATTTTAATACAAAGTAAAATATATAGAGCTTAGTCACAAATCCATAAATTTTTGCATCTTTGCTTCTACCTCTTTCAACGAGATCTATTTTTAAATCTAATTTATTCTCCTAATCTTTTTTTCATTGTTTATTCCGCCCTCCATCACTTGGTACTGAGCACTTGTCATGTCGTTGAAGCACTTCTTCTGTAAGCACAAGGCTGTAATAAAAGCGATGGTACATGCATTGGTGGCTTTAATATATGAACAAATATTTTAAAATATAGCTTGCCCTTCTTCCCCTCAAATGTGGCCAAGTTTGGGCTCTTTCTACATTACTCTCGCTTCGCTTCAAGGCAAAAGGTTTTAAATAAAACTTTGCTTAAAGTACTCTTATGGGAGAAAACCTCGACAAAATATTGCTTTTATATAAATCTCTTTTTACAAATTTGTAGGCACCGACTTACAAGAGACATCAATCTCCTCAATTCATGGGCACCAACCTACTAGAGGCACCAACCCCCACAGCTAAGCACCAACTTAGCAAGAGACACCAATCTCTTTTCAAGGCACCAACCTTCTACAAAACAAGATCAATTTCTCCTTGAGAATCTTTTCCTTCTCTTTCCTCTCTAGATCTATCACAAATTTATCCTCTATATCTGCACTATCTTTTCTTCTATCTCTGCATAGACTTCTTTTATATTTTCCCAAAATCTTCCTCTATCTCTACATAGATTCCTCCTTTCATATCTACCCAAATCTTTCTTTATTTCTACAAGATATTTTCTTTATCTCAACACAATCTTCTTCTATTTCTGTATGGATCTATATTTTATATCTTCCACAAATATGTCTTTTAACCTCACTCATAAATGCTTCAACATTTGAATAATCTTCATATTTCATTCCCTTTCAAATCTGCATTATTTCTTCTTACAAAGATTTCCTTCTTACCTTCCATATGCAGATCTATTTTTTTTTAAACAAAGGGGTAAAAACTTTATTAGAAATCAAAAAAGAGCATTACAATAATAACCAAGGGACCCAGCCCCAGAAAGCAAGGCGAAAACCCCACAGCATAAAACAACGTCAACTATCCCCATGTATCCTCCTATCCTCCTCCAAGAACCGGTCTAAATCCAGATGCAGCTCAGGGTTAACTTGATCCCAATCCTCAACCTTCCAACCACTATCTTGCTCAGAGGCCCATTTGGCCAAGCAATCAGCAACACGATTCCACTCCCTTGGGATGTGAACAAAGGATGCCTCCTCCATCCGAGAACTAACTTGAAGAATCCGTTGAACCACCGAAGCCAACTGCCAATTTATATCATATATCTTTTGCTCATTCAAGAGATTAATCAAAATCTGTGAATCAGCTTCACATATAACCTTTCTCCATCCCAAAGCAAGGGCCCTCTCAATAGCATGAAGAATTGCTAGACCCTCCATGAAGTTAACAGTCTTCACCCCCTCATGTATAGAGAATAGAAAAATCACTGAACCAGCTGAGTCCCTGCCAACCCCACCAATTCCAGCAGGCCCAGGATTTCCCCTAGAAGAACCATTAGTATTGATCTTTAAAAATCCATTGGGAGGAGGTAACCACCTTCCAACCCGTTGGACCCTCTTTTTCCCATGCCTACAGTTCCTAGAACTAACAAAAGATGAATGAATTTCTTGAAGACCTAGTCTGGCCACCAACTCAGCATCACCTCTCTCCAAGGGGAAAACCACATCACATTTAGCTAAAACAGACTCCTGCACCATTCCAAGCATACGCATCCAAACTTGCCAACCCACCAACTTCTGATCACGAAAAATTATGCGGTTCCGCTCCAACCAAATCTGCCAAAGCAGAAAGGTAGGGCCCACGAACCAAACTTCCTGCAAAAAGGAAGCCATAGAAGGAGGTCTTCCCATACTATCCCAGAATTCAACCAAAGAGCATGCATGAATACAGGGAAGCTTCCACACCTCCCACCACCAATGCCAAAGCTGCACAACAAAGGGGCACCGAAAGAACAAATGTGAAGAATCCTCTTCCGCTCCCCCACACAAAACACAAATTGAAGGTCCTTGAAATCCTCGTTTACGAATGTTATCCCAGGTCAAGCACCTATTCCAAGCCAAAGTCCAAACAAAGCAATTGCATTTAGGCCACGAGAGTTTATTCCACACCCTTTTCCACCAATGAACCTCTGCCCCAATTAGCTTTTGAGCCAATAACACCTGATAACCAGAAGCAACAGAGTAAACCCCCTTAGGATTATGGGTCCAAGCAAGAATATCTTCTTCCAGAAGAGAACTACAACTCCTACTATGAAGAATCTTGTGAACCTCAGCACTTTCTTCCGCAAGTCCCAAATCTGGCCACTCTGCGGGATCCTTCCAATGAGCTACCTCCAACTGACCAAAAGAAGCAACAGACTTGAAGTCACTCACCCTAGCCCAGCCAGCCTCGAGAAATCTTTGGCACAAAGGAAGTAGGTTGGGGAACTGAGAAGTAAGTGGAGGGAATCCATCCCAAGAATCTGACCAGAAGAGAGCTTCAGTTCCTCGTCTACAGATCCAAAATAAACCTTCCTTAATAAGCTTTGCACCCTTCTGAAGAGTATTCCAAATCACTGAACCTTTCCCCTCAAGAGGGTAACGAGGAAGATCCTTCCGTGGAATCCCCGGGAAATACTTATGAGATAATATCCTGGCCCACGGCTGATCCTGTTCCACACACCATCTCCAAAATAGCTTAGCAGCCACAGCCACTCCAGATAACGCAGACTGTTGAAGACCAAGACCACCAAATTGCTTTGGGCTGCACACAACATCCCACCTAACCATGCTCCACTTGGAAGAAGCCAAACTTCCTGCCCATAAGAACTGCCTTTCAAGAGAATCCAACTCCCTCAGAAAACCCATCAGAGCCACCTGAAGCATACATCTGTAGGTAGGGAGAGCCTGCACCACCGACTTGAGAAGTTGAACCCGCCCCGCAAAAGACAACCATCTGTGGGTCCAATGATTAACTTTTGCATGGAGCTTATCAATAATATTCTGCCAAGAACCCTTGGGAAGATGGCGAATAGAAATTGGGAAACCCAGATACATCAAAGGGAGAACCCCTATCTGAAACCTCAAGATATTAGTAATTCTTCTCTGTATGGGGGTCGGCGTATTGAAGAAGAATATGGAAGACTTCTCCTCATTAATCAATTGTCCTGATGCAACAAGATATATGTCCAACACCTGCCTCAAGTTAGTAGCTTCCCTAACAGTAGCCATCCCCATCAGGGCAGTATCATCAACAAACTGCAAATGAGATTGCGGAGGCAAGTCTCCACCCCATCGCCAACCCTGAATGATGCCAAGCTCCACCCTTCTTTTCAACAAACGACCAAGGCCTTCCACAAGAAGCAGAAAAAGATACGGAGAAAGAGGATCCCCTTGGCGCAAACCCCTAGAGGCACCAAAAAGTTCAGAATGATCTCCATTTATCAAAACTGAGAAGGAAACAGACGTGACACAGCTCATGACCCATTGGATCCACTCCTCACCAAAACCAAAAGCAACAAGGATCTTCTGCAAAAAAGACCATCTAACCCTGTCATAAGCCTTAGCCATATCCAGCTTAATGAACATAGCCTTCTCGTGGGAGTTGTCCATGGAGTGGATGGTCTCCGTAGCAATGACAACCCCGTCAAGAATCTGTCGACCCGCCACAAATCCACTCTGTTCCTCTGAAATCAGCACTTTAAGCCACTTCTTCAATCTCTCAGCCAATAACTTAGAAATGATTTTATAAGCCACATTGCAAAGAGAGATAGGCCGGAACTGAGATAACCTATCAGCCCCTTCACACTTGGGTATGAGAGCAAGGAAGGTGGAATTCAGAGCACGAAGCATCTGTTTATTCCTCTGGGACTCAAGGACAACCGCCAGAAGATCCAACTTTATGATATCCCAGAATTCCTGAAAAAAATCAATCAGGAAACCATCGGGACCAGGAGCTTTACCATTCTTCATCTGAAACACAATCCCCTCTAGCTCATCAAGAGAGATATCCTTCATCAGATACTCATTCGCCTCCCTGGAGACCAATTGAGGAATACAAGAAAGAACCTGTGCTTCCTCAACAGAGCCCCCTCGTGAATCCTCCCTAAATAAAGTAGCAAAATACTGAGATGCCTTAGCAGAGATTTCCTGAAACGAGGCAAGATGTTCACCCCTATCATTCACCAAAATAGGAATGGAATTACCATGCCTCATGTCCTTCACAGAATTGAAGAAGAAGGCGGTGTTTTTATCACCTTCCTATAACCATTCAACCCGAGCCTTTTGCTTCCAATAGATTTCTTCCCACAATTCAAATTCCTCAACCACTTTCAAAGTCTTAGCCTCCTCCCTTAGAAGATCCTCAGAGGCCCCATTCTCACGAATCAACCGCGTAATATTATTCAACTCCTCCTGTGCGGCAACCTTAGCATGAAAGATATTACCAAAACATCGCCGATTCCACCTTTTAAGCTGATATTTGACAAACTGAAGAAGCTTGGAGAATGTATACATTGCCGTACCAAAAGTTGGTCTACCAATCCGCCACCACTCAGCCACATAATCATGAAGAGTGGGATCCCGTAACCACATAAGCTGGAACTTGAATGAGGGAGACCGAGGCCCCCGTGCAGAGATAATACTAAGCTTAATAGGCCAGTGATCAGAACCTCTCCAATCAAGAATTTCAGATCGAGTGGACCATAAGTCTCCAACCCAATAACAGGAAACCAAGAATTGATCTAGCCTCTCAGCAACACAACTCTCACCAATTATCCTATTATTCCAAGTGAAGCAACCATTACTTGGAAGAACATCAATAAGATTTAATTCAGAAATGCTATCTTTGAATCATAGAGCAGAAGGCTCCAACCTACGAATTCCACCTCTTTTCTCAGACAACTCCACAATAGCATTAAAATCGCCAACCATAACCCACGGATGGTAAGGAGCTAAGCTACGAACAAAACAAAGATGGGACCATAGAAGTTGTTTACCCAGAAACTCAACAGGAGCATACACATTAGAGAGGAGAATACACTCACCAGTCTCATACCAAGAGGCGACTAGGGATATAGAGGATCTAGAGGACATCCACCAGAGACGGAAAATCTTCCAAGGGTTCCAAGAGAAAGCCACCCCTCTGGAAGCACCAAGAGCCCCCACACACTGGCATTCACCATATTTCCACAACTTAGGAGCCATGGCCAACATATTATCAACAGATAATTTAGTCTCCTAAAGAAAAAGAACATCCAAAGAATGATTCCTAACCAAACTACTTAACAACTTTTTGTTTCTAGGGCCACCTGCTCAAGCCTCCCCTTACTGCAGGCTAGAGAGAACAATCATTTATGGAGGCATGAAAAAATGTGAATCCAGAGTTCTTGGACTCTAATCTCCACTCCACCAAAGTTTCCCAAAACAATTTTACCCTCTGTCTCCTTTTTCCTTCCTGTAAAATTTCTAAAGCCGTGTCACCTGGGGATATGAAGACACTGCCCTCACCACGAGATTCTAAACACTAACTGAAGGGACCAATTAAGCTGATCCATCCATCCGCCAACTCCACCCCTGCACATCCTGCATGGCCTCCAATGGTGGCCCATCCTGTCCTGTACCCAAAGTTCCTTGATCCAAGTTCAGCAACCCCGGATTCACTTCCTCCTGGCTGAGATCATCTAGCACCTCAAACCTATTAAAAGTTTCATCATCTTGCCTCTCCCTCAAGGTCCGCTTCTGGCCCCGATTCCTATTGCGAGCCTTAACAGGGACATAACCATCATCTCCATTACCATCACCCAGAATAGGCTCCTTACCATTATCAGCCCTAGGAGGATTACGAGAAGGCTGAGAAGGTTGGGGTACCACAAGCTTAGCCCTAGGGCACCTACGCTGCAAGTGACCATATTCATGACAAAGACGACACCGAAAAGGTAGGGTTTCATAATCTAGTTGTTGAACCCAAGTATATGATCCAGCACTCACTTCAACAGAATCTGGCAGTGGCTTGCTTAAATCAATTTCTACACAGATACGAGCAAAAGTCATTACCTTTTTATACTGCGTCTGTTGTGAAGACCCAATAGGTTTACCGAGCATTGAAGCCACCAAATGCAACACATCATCCCGCCAACACTCAACTGGAAACCACGACAACCGAACCCAAACTGGAATCCGACTCGGTATTGCCTCAGTCGGGTTGAAGCCAGCATGCCATGGCTTGATAAACAAACCCACTTGGTTATAAAAATAGGGGCCACCCTCGAAGACCTTATTCCGATCTGCCATGCAATCAAAAGAGACCATAAAAAAGTTGTTCGCAAGGAGCCTAATCTCCATCTCCCCCTCCGGCATCCAAGTCCGTTGAGCCCAGGATTCCAAAAAATGCAGCGAGACTCTCAAACCCATGAACTTGCAATAAAAAGAGTGCCTTGAATAGTATTCAATATCATCTGCAAGCATTTCCATCGGGATAATCAACTTCGGTCGCTCTTTGCATCTTTCCAAACACCCATTAATCTTCATTATTTGGGAACCACTAACCGATCCTAGATCATTCATCTCCATCTCTGAAGAAAACAATGTATTATCAAAAACATTCACTCCATGCACTGAAGGCTTCGAACCAAAAGTTGAACGGAAATCCAATTTGGGGCTAACCCCAGATGTTTCCCCACCCGGCATAGCAAAAAACAAGATCCCCAGCAGGCATGCAAACCCCCAGGACACTTCAGCAAGAAATGGAAAAAAGAAAAGACCCCAAGGGCAGGATCAAAACCCTTCCACCCACAAGCCACCCAAACAGTAGCAAGAAGGCCTCCAGAAAAGAAAAAAACCCCACCACCACAGCCTCGATAGCTTCAAAAAACCCCCCCCACAACGCAGAAGCGGGCAACACACAGAGAATCCAGGCAATGCTCTCCTAGGCCTAGCTTAACGCCATCTCTACACATTGTCATAATTTAATTAGGTAGGATTAATTAGATATATTTTCTTTCATTAGCTTTTATCTTTGTTGTTTGATTTTTGCTTTGTTTATTTTTAACAAATGTGTTTGTATATATCATTGTAATTATTCATTTGGTAATTAATGCTCTTGAATTGCACTTATTAAAAATTTATCTTCTATTATACTTTTCTCTCATGTAGAAATTTTGGAAAATAATTTTTAGTTCTAACATGGTATCAGAGCTCCAGATCTACAATCTTCTCAAATTTTTTAAGGTTTTAGTCATGAGGTTGTAATCAGTGCATCCTAGGAAAGAACATACCTCACTATAGTACTCAAAAGATTTCAAAAACCCCTATTTTCATATGAGGCACATAATAGGCTTTGAAGCTAGAAAATTTAGAAGTTTTCTTTGTTTGAATTTTTTTGCTAGAAAATTATGTACAATCATACAAATTTGTACAGTCATAGATTTGCCTCAATTTTTGTGCCATAATTTTTTAAGTTTGTCTCAATTTTTGAGCCAGTTAATTTTTTTTATGTTTTCTTGATTTATGTGTTACCTTATTTTTTGAGCCCTAAAGGTACTATAGTAAGGTACAACTAAATATTTTATTAATTTTTTAAGCTTTAAAATTAAAATGAGTTTTTATTTGGGTGCTAGCCCTTGCCTCCTTAGCCCCTCATCAGATGGGTGACAAATACCTTGCTCCTAAGCTACCAACCTAGAAAGACTCAAACCCTAATCATATGAGCAACTAGGTGCCTATTATAGGGCTTATTTTGTGCTTGAAGGTCTAAAGGAGCAATTTTATGAAAATGACTATATCTTGGGTATATGGTATCAAATTTTTAAAGATGAAGTCATTAGAAAGTTGGTTTTGAGCATTATCTAGTGATATTAGTAATTTTTTATAATTTTCTACTAGTTTATTTTATCGTTGATTGATGTCACAACAACCCTTTTTGGCTTCTAAGCTCGTAATATTTTGTTAGAATCTAGGAATTTCAAATTCTTGTGGTACTAGAAAGGTATTAAGTAGCTCTACATAGCCATACATTTAATTTTTCTAGATTCAAAACCAAATTTATTTTATTTAGGTTTACAGTTGTATGCTTTTTGGTTAAAATTTTGGGCATACTGACACCTAGAGAAATTCTATCAAACTAAGTAGGATTTATTTTAATTTACCTTTTCTATGCATACTTCTTTTTGGTTTTAATCATGAGATATGATTGTTGTGAAAAAATAGGCATACAATAGAAAAATGCATGTTGAAGGAACTTGATGATTTGAAACTTCTTTCGGAACTTCATTAGTTAAGATAGATTTACATTACCAATAGAATTTGTTTGCTAAATTCTTCTAACCTAGGATATGCAAAATCTTCATCACCTACTAATTTAGTTTAGAAAAGATCGTTTTAGTCTTCCAAATCACCTCATTGGGATTCCTATTTATCACACATTTCATCCTTGTTTGTGGAGTCTCACATGATTGATGCGGAGGATTCATTGGAGGACATACATTACCTATTTTAGGGCATTGAGTTCATCACATCATCTTTTATGTTTCCAAATGCAATTCAAATTATCCCATATCCTAGTTCCACTTCTTTTCTTGGGCATTCATTTATTGTTTAGGAGGAAGTATATTTTTCCAACATGAGGACACAAAAGTTGCATTCAGAGGTACACATTTGGACTTGGATTTATCCAAGATATGGGAATGGATTCTACATTTACCAATGGGTCCCTTTCTTCCCAAGTGGAGAAATATTATTTGTAGGTAATGTATTTTTTTTAATCTTCAGACACTCATCATTGACACTAGAGCTACTTCTTGGAGGAGATTCAAAATAAATTTTATCCACTCTCTTTGGGGGTATTCATTATGTATTTGTGATAGAGTCACATGTTTGTGGTCTATCACTTATATATTTGTTATTTTATCTCTTTTGAAGAGGATTTTTCTCCTACTAATTTTTTATCCTTTTCTCTTGGTATATAAGAGCTATCTATTTATAAATTTGTGCCTAATTGGCCTTTTTGTCAGGAACAATTTTCATCTTTTCTTTTTAGATATGTATAACCTCCCTAAGTTGCACTTATGGGTAGTGTTTGTGCAAAATTATATTCACATT
>VDFB02300506.1:0-62308 GCA_007258455.2 Sequoia sempervirens | reverse complement strand
CCTAGGTAACTCTCTCTCTATCCCTCCCACCCTACCTAGATAAGTCCCTCTCACTCCAACACCCTCTCTCCCACTCTCCATCTCTCTCTCTCCCTATCTCTCAAGTGTCACCCTCTCACCCCCTTTCACACTCTCAATTCTCTCCCTCAGGCACACTACCTACATAAATATCTTTCTCTGCCTCTCTCAATCCCCCTCCCTATCTCATTCCCTCTCTCTCAAGTCTCTCTCTCCCTCTCTCTCCCTCTCACCCTACTAGCTAAGTCCCTCTCAATCCAACCCCTTCTCTCCCACTCCCTCTCTCTTAGGTATCTCCCTTCCACCCCCTCTCCCTCTCTCAGGTCTCTCTTACTACCTCTCACCTCTCTCTCTCTCAAGTCTCTCCCCCTCTCTCTCCCTCACACCCTACCTATACTACTTTCTCTCTCTCTTAAAATTCTCCCTCCTTCTAAAGACATACATGCATACATATAAGCAAACATACATTCATACAAGCATACATGCATACTTACATACAATCACACATACATATGTGCATACAATCTTACATACATACACACATACATACATACAAGGATGCATACATACATATATATACATGTTGAATACAAGCATACATACATACAAACATACAAATATATATGCATACATTTAATAGACTAGCATTTAACACAAAGCAAGACAACATGCGAGCACATTATAACGCGATCGCATTATGTCTTTCTTAGGAAAGTCTTTGGAACAAACACAAAACAAAGTGTCAAAAGGTGATCCCACAATACTAGTTTACAATTTTTGGCCAAACTCAGCATTGGAATAATTTTTACTAACTAAATCTTCACTTTTAGGCACTTATAGCGGCTAAATCGTGAAGAATTTGAAGATGATGCAAACTAGTGATTTGTGACATTTTGTCTGTAGATTCTAAATATATTTTTTTCAAAAGTTTTGGAATTAGATTGCAGTTCTTTTTCCATCTCCTTCAAAAACTAGTTATTTTCAATAAACAACACTTTTAAGGAGTGATGCTTATCGCATAACGCATAAATTTTTTTCCATGAAGGATAAAATTCTTTTTTTTTCCGAATTTAGATTTGTAACTATGATATCTAGTGCTTCCAATTCGTTTGATAGTGTTTTATTGAATATTTTTTTACTTAATCAAGTTTCGAAGTCAAACCAATTATAATTTAGACATAGGCGGACTGTATAATGCGTAACATTTTTGTATGTATTAAATTTTTTTTTTGTTGGAACAAGGAATTCAATATTTGGTGCATTCATATTTTTTTTTTTTATAATCTGTTATTTTTCCACATGTGTAGAACATAGAGCTTGATTTTCGGTGAAAAACCTATGTTTAATGAAATTAAAAAAAACAAATACATAATAAAACCAAAACAAAGTAAAATTATATTTGTTTAATAGATTGTTCTGAGGATTACCATCATCTAGTTGGGTCCGTGAAGTCTCTTCCATTTTCATCCTCAACTTGAGCTTCAAAGCACAAAAATTTGGACTTTTTTGGTGCCAGAGGGTGAGAAGGTGGGAAAGGGGGGATTTGGGTGAACCAAGGGTCATTCAAACCCCCTTTCAAATAAAAATTTCTTTGTGTTTTATTGGCGAGAATGGTGGGACCTTTCATTTAATTGGTTCGCTTGAACTAGGGTTCATTCAAACCCTTTTTTGGTTCGCTTGAACCAAAGGGTTCATTTGAACCCCAAAAAATATTTTTTTTGCCATGGGGTCATTTTTTGCAACTTTTTCTTCCTCACTCGAATTGTAAACCGCTTTTGTGGGTTTATTCCAAAACTATGAAATAATATGAGTGCATTATAACTCAAGCACATTATTACTTACTTTGGGAATCCCCAAGCCTTATGCTTGTTATTTGCTTTGGAATACCAACCTAAAGGCTTAGAGTGCCTTTCCAATGCCCAAAGACGTGTTTTTGCAAATTCTATAATATTTAGCATAATCACATTCTAGCTAAGCATCAACTTTGCATGTGTTTCAAGGTCGAACAAATCAAACACCTAGGTGATTTTAGGATCTCTCTTGGCTATCTAACAATGTATTTTTTTCACATTTTAACAATGTTCAACCTTTGATCTATAATTTCTTTTGTTTGTGTCTAATTTTTAGCAAAAACCATTGTTTGGTATTTTTTTATTTATAAATTAACTTCATTCATCGAAATTTCAAATAAATTACATTTTAGAACCTAGACTCCATTCTACACATATTAAAAAATGTTTTTAATTAAAGTTTTCAAAATTTATAGGGGTAGCACAACCAACATATTGTTTTTCAAGGAAATGTCCACTTTGAAAATTAGTAAGAAAATAAATATTCATTAAAAAATTATCAGAAAAATCATGCATAAACTACATTTTAGCTAATTTCTCACCAAATTGATTTTTAAAATACCAATAAAAAAGTTAACCTTTTGAGGGAGCCACAAAAGTAACTATGTTATGTTTTTTTTACGAAAACAACACCCATTTATGTGGCTCCCTCTTTTGAACCCTTTAATTTCTACCATTTTCAAACAAAATTAATAGTTTAGAAAGTAGACTTGGAGCACTACAATCCTTTTTTTGGGTGCATCTATTTTTTTTTAGTGTAACTATCCTTAATTTCATGTCTAAGGTCAGTATTTCCTGATTTTGGAAAAAAAGTGGCAACTTAAGACCCTTTTTTGGCCCCCCATATTTTTGCACTTACCTAGGGGCTACTACTTCTCTGAATTTCAATAAGGCAAATTTGGTGGCCAATGAATACCTTACTAAAAATTCTACATTTTTCAAAAAACACATCTTTCATCAAGGGTTCCCTTAGCAATATTTTCTTTCAAAAATGAATTCATAGCAAAAAGAATTAGAAAAATTGCCATTGAGAAGGCCATTCTTTTTATTAGATTCCTTGATGGAAGAGATCTTTAAAAAAATTCCTTGATGGCAGGATTATTTGTGAAAAATGTTATGCTTTTAATTGAAGAGTCTCCTTGAATGGGCCCCTTGCTATCTTGAAGGGTTCCTGAGGGACTCCGTTGAAAGCTTCTTCAATTGTTTGCTCTAGGATATGATTGTCTAACTGAGTGAATTTTTCCTACCTAGCATGTTTTGTCTATAGTTTAAAATGTTTCTTTGTAGGACAGAGCATCTATAAAGCTACTTTCATAATCAAGCTTGGAGGATCGAGCACCTTGTCAAGCTTGCCTTGTAGGATGAGCACTTGTGAGGACCAATAAGACTCTACAAATCCTTTTATTTTTGCCCCCCAGAGCTGAGAACTTGTGGCACCTCCTTTGCAAGACCAAGAACTTGTAAAGTGATTCTTTTTGCAAGACCAAGCACCTATAGAATCTTTATTCACTTTCTATAGGAATGAGCACCTGTGGAGCCAATTTTGTAGGAAAAAGCACATATAGATATTTTGTTCACCTTCCATAAGACTGAGTACTTGTGGATCCATCTCTCTCTCCCGTGCCTTTGGGTATGTTATATTTTGATCTACTTCCTCGATGGTTTAGGTATATTATCTTCAAATTCTTTCCACTCTACTTTACTTCACATTCACTGAAACATATGCTTGCTAAAGTGGGGGGAAAATGTAATGGAGAAAATTTTCACCCCTAGGAAAATTCCCCATTTACATCACCCTTACTTTAGAAAATGAAACGTGATGATGCAATTCCCACATCAACTACCTTTCCCTGTCTACTCGACAACTCATTTTTGTGTTGATGGAGGAATTTTGTTAGGGACACATGCACACTGCACAAATGTCTACACACCATGCTACAATCCTGATAGGATTCCCGCCTCTAGAATCCACACAGAGATGTTACATTTCTCCATTAGTGAAAAAGTGTAACCTCTCTACCTCCCTTATTGACGCCAAACAACCCTTTTGCCTCCTTTCCATTCAAATTTCCCAATTCTTCATTCTATCCAACTTCTTCACTTTCTCTAGCTTCTCAACTAAATTCTTCATGCTCTATTGATCAACTACACACTTCCAAGCTTCATCACCACTCCATTGTAGCTACAAGCTATTGATTTCCTAGCTTCACTCTATTTTTTGTGACACCATTGTTGTTGGAGAACTTGCAAGCTCACTCCTTCCTCTATTGCCTTGAGAGAACATAGTTATGAATGTGATATCTTCCATTTTCCATTTCTTTTGCATAATTTTATTCATGCAGTAGCATATTGTGGTTTGTGTTATTGCTTGGAACTTCTACTTCCATATAATTTTTTTTATCATTTTCTACACTTGTTACTATCTGGTTGTTTGTGGAGGTGAAAACACCAAAGTGGGGGACTGACTAAGGTAGTCCTCTAAAAATAACCCCAACATTTTCCTTGGTATTGTGTGTGTAGGTATTCTCATGTGGAGCTCTTTGAAGATTCAATTCTCAGGTAGAAAAGGTCTACTTTTCTCATCTCCTCTTTGTCAATTCAAGCATATTTTAGTTAAAGTATTTTTCTTATTGTTCTTCATTTATGTACTTGTTTGTTATTTTGGCATAGCATAAAACTTCATTAGTCAAGTCATTAGTTTTATTTCTTGTGTTTTAATATATCTTTAAGGCCTTTTGTTTGTACGAACACCAATGCACCTTTGAGATGCCAACTCACTATGTTGGAGTATGTGTCCTGCGCTATCGTCCTCAAGCAAACAATTATATGAGCAACAAGTTAGACTCTGTAAATTAGCTCATCTTTAACCCCTTGAAACATTCAAGTTAACATAAGGATAGTAGCAACCAAATTTCTCTTCCTTTTCAACCCTAGTATCTAAATGTTTTTGAATCACTTAGAAAACTTGAGGTAGATCGGGGCAACCTATTGCTTAGGACTCTCCCATGACCTAGAGTCTCAGAGCAGCTAGTCCCCCTCCTCTATAGTATGTATAGAAAGTGTAGCCTATAAATCATATATGGTAGCTTTAGTTCCCCCTATTAACTCATGGAATGCTCCTCACAAGTGCAACAATTATAAATCAATTCTAAATGATTATACTTTACTATTTTTCTTATGCTTGCTTGTTTGTAGTCTTCTTTCATTGCTAATTTTTATAACTTCTCATAGATGGAGCATACTAAAATATCTTCACACCTACTAAAAGCACTCAATCTATCAATGGATTGTAAAAAAATATGCTTATTATTCTAGAAGGAGATATAGATATGCTCAACTAAAATAGCAAATATGTTGATGATTTCACTCTAAAAGGTGTCAAGTTTCAACAATGAGTCAATGGCATTCAAATTATTAGATATCATAATAAATACAAAATTAAATGGAAGGGTGGAATCTCCAAAGGAGACATTAAAAATTAAGAAAAAGAATAATAGAATAAACATTATGAGAAAATTAAAAATTATAGTTCTATTTTTTTCTCTCTAATTTTAGCTCAATATGTAAAAATAAATAAAAATGATAGAATATAGATGAAGGGGTATGGTCCCATTAGGCATGCCAAAATACATGCAATGTGTTTAGAATAAAACTAAAATTTAAAAACAACAATATCAAATTCTTATTCTAAACACACGCAAACCTCATGTGGAGCCTGAATTCAATTCGCTCACACTTTTATGGATTTTTATATACTCAACTATTGTGCAAGCTCTTAAATAGCATGATGTAGATGACATTCAAATATTTAGAAATGGACTAAAGCTTTTTCAAAGAGCTCCCTAAATTCCTAAAAGGAATAATGAATTTATAAAAAAATTATTTAAAAATATGAATATCCAAGATTTATTTAATCAATCTAGAGGACTAAAGATTTGATTTAGATTTAACTAGCTTGATTAACCAATTAACTCAAATTTTGATTGATTAGCTAGCTAACATGACTAAAAAATTAGCTAACTTGATTATTAGTCAATTTATTTGATCTTTTAGTCAACTAATTTGATTGGGAGTTAACTTGATCAACTAATTAGTTAACTAATTTTATTGATTATTGAAAAGTGGAGATAACTAAATTGATATGACTAAAACATGAGAAAAACTCATCACCTAATTGACTTTGATTGATGAGTGAAATGAGAGCGAGGATAATTATTATTTATTTATTTTAATTGTATATACATGCATATATTAATTAGGAGCTAATTAATTAATTAAAAATGATTAATCAATTAGTTATACATGGGGTGATAAATGGGAATGCAATTCATTAATTAATATAATTAACCAACAAGGTGAAATATAATGAAGTTGATAAATTATTGGCAAGGTGAGGTGATGAGAATAATTTAATGACAAAATTAGTTGATTGACAAATGGTTATATAATTAATTGATTAGTTGGAATGACTGAGTTAGTTGATAACATGACACTAGGGCGATTACAATGGGATGATTATGACAGCCTTAAGGTGGTAAAATTTAGGTATCTACAAATAGCATGTGCATTCAACATGTTATAGGTGACACATAAAACTATCTATTACATATGCTTATCAATATTGTATAAAAGCATCATGAAGGATTGAACTAAATTAAAATTATCATCAATCTTACATATATTAGATGAATGTATGAGTCAAATGTGTTGGCCTCCTACCAATAATTTCCAATTTATTTTGTGTTAATGTGTATTAAAACATGTTTTCTAATTGCAAATTTTGATTCATAATGTCAAAAACCTAACTAAACCCCCATAGAATCCTTGTTTATTATTTAACATTATTATTTTTCACTTTATTTCTATTCTTTTGTTGATTGAAAAAATCAATCACCATCTTTTAAGTGATTCCCTTGATGCGTCTATCCCCACTAATGACCGACTAGTACAAAAAGTCCTTCATAGCATAGAGTTTTACTTTTTAGTTATCACCCCAATTTGTGCTAAGCTCAATGTTAACATTGCCAGACCTTATAAAAAAATTAATTAATCACATATTAATCTTGATTAGAAAGGTATGTGTTTCTTAAACTACTTGGTGCATGTTGTTCAATATAATGATACTATGGAAAATTTATACTATAATAGTTGGGAAAAACTACCTAGCATAATTTTTTTTCTCAATATAATGTAAAATCTACTAATTAAAGCCTCAGTTGCCATGATGTGCTTTATTTCTCATTGGCATCCATGTAATCATATTAAATGCAATACTTAGCTCTCATTAGACTAAAAACATCTACAATTTAACATTTAGCTCACCCTTAACTCAAAGTAAGAAACATGTGACATCAATTCAAATCTTTTCAAATAAATCATTATATCTATGTAGGCTTCAATTATCAAAATCAAATTGAAATAACATTCATTCCTCACTTTCAACCTCAATCTTATGGTATCTTCTAATTATAGTGCAATGCTCATTCACACTGGCAAGTTATAATCTCTATCCTTTGCATACTTGTGCCATATTGTGCCATATAGAATTTACTCTTCATTACAAATCTAAGTATAGACTTTCTTGTGGCCCACACATTTCCCCACTTTAAATTTTATTTGCTCAAATATTGTGTGTCTTAGGTATTAAATTAATATATTTTGAATAACCTTACAACTTGCACCCCTAAATTGAGTGATAATTCTTTTTATTTCAAACCAAAATCTGAGAAATAACATCATCCTAAACCTTAGAATTAGAAGACAAAAGAGAAAAAGTCTTTATTTTCCTCCCTAGTCATCCTAAACCTTAGAACTAGGAGACAAAGGAGAAGAGTCTTCATTTTCCTGTCTAGTGTAATAACCCACATGAACTTTAGAGCATCAAAGTTCTGATAGCATCTATTTGGAAAGGAAGCAATATAGGTGAAACGTTAAGAGTTTTGACCAGTGGCAACATGAGCATGCCCATTCCCAATAGCAATTAGAGTTAAAGGAATTAATATTGGCCACCATAGGAGGACCAAGTGTAGCCATAACAAACTCAACAATGAGAGGTGGAGAATTGAGAGGAAATCCTATCTTTATAATAGTTATTTATGATAAGGATAATTCTTTTCATATCTTGCAATAAATCTTTTATTGCTATTTGTCAACAAATCCATTTTTCATTTCCTGCAACCATGACATTCCATGAAACCAATTTTTTTTGAGGCACACTGTCAAACAGTTCGTGTGCCTTGTCTATTCTTCCACATTTTGCATACATGTCTACCAAAGCGGCTGCAACTACATCTGACAAAATTCCTCTATCCTTTATGCTTTGATGGATGTCAATACCCTGTTCCAAAGCTCCCATTCGGCACAGGCTGGGAGGATGGTGGCAAAGGTTGTAGAGTCTGGATTTACACCTGCCAATTACATTTGCTTGAAAGTTTCTAAGGCCTTTTCAACAAATCCATTTTGTGAGTACCCTGCAATCAGCGCATTCCAGGAGAACACATTTCTTGAAGGCATTCTGTCAAACAGTTCGCGTGCCTTGTCTATGCTTCCACATTTTGCATACTTGTCTACCAGGATAGTTGCAGCTACATCATCCGACGAATTTTCTCTTTCCTTTATCCTGTAATGGATATCCATACCCTGTTCCATAGCTTCCATTTTGGCACAGGCAGGGAGGATGTTGACAAAGATTGCAGAGTCTGGCTTTACATCTGCGACTATTTGATAGAGAATTTCTAAATCCATTTTCAACAAATGCTTTTTGTGCATACCTTGCGATCATACCATACCACAAGACCACATTTCTTTGAGACATACAGTTCACGTGCCTTGTCTATGCATCCACATTTTTGCATAATTGTGTACCAGAGCATTTCAAACTATAATATCTGAGTAATTCCTATGCGATGACAAATGAAACCAGTTTGTTGTGTATGGTGAAATGGTGATTGCATAGTGTGGACACCCATGTCTTCTGAAACGGTGCGACTGCAGCAAGAAAACTTTATCTGATGAAAGAGCTGCAGTGCTTGATCCAAACATCTATCGTGCGCATATCTCAATATCATTGCAATCCATTGAACTGCGTTTAGGCGAGACATTTTGTCAAACATTTTCTGTGCATCCTTGAGATTGGCGTACTTGGCATATATGATAAAAATTCTTGTATGTAAGTAGAGATGGATTATTGAGAATGAGGTGGGCGTGGAGTAGTTTGTCTTGTGGAAGGACTCTGCTTTACGCATCCCTGCAGAAGGGAAACATACGTGGTAAGGCTGGGAGGGTACAATGAACGCAACACCATTTCAATAAATAATTAGTTTGCACACAACTTCCCTAAATTACTCTGATCATCCAATTTTAAATTTAGAAATTGAAGCCTTGAACATGATTTCCTTTCAATTCAAAGACATCCTAACCTGAGAAAAGTGAAAATGTGGACAAAATGTGTCCACCATGTTTTTTTTTTTTTTTGTATGTAGGAATAACAAATTTTGTTTATTTGTTTGTATCTATAGTATGTATAAGTAATACAATTAATAATTAATAATAAAGCATGTAGAGTTTTTTGATTTAAGGAGTTATATCTTATGATTTCAGATTAGTTAAATATATTTTAGTTGTTTACATTCAAAGATAAGTAAGTTTAGATAATCTGATTAGATAATAGAGGAACTACAATTGTTTTATGTTATTAAATGGAAGAGTTTATTATAGAAATAGTGAATTTTGATATTGATAGTATTATTGAATTTGAAATTCATATATATGAGAAACTATATGATAATAATCATTTTATCATAATTTTATTTGAAGTCTTAATATAATATCTCAAATACCATTCTTAATCCCAAAGCTTTGACAGACACTAATAGTTTATCGACATGTGTATCTATTCTACATAGTGTATGCATGCACTAATATTTGTAAATAGTATATACAATTGTTGAATTGGAACAAAACTTTGATAAAAGAATTTTCTTTTAAGTCTTCTACAAATATTTTCACTAGGAAGAAGGATAATTTTAAGCATTAATATGGTAATAAGACAAACTATTTATGTAATCATTTGAAAATAGACAAAATTTGGTAAATGATCATTATTTTCAAAAGTTAATTGACAAAATTTGATAAATGATCATTATTTTCAGAAGTTCATGTCTTCCTGAATTTAGATGGTTGGATTATAATGATATGGATGGAATCATTTCTGAAGTATTTAATTTTTACATAAACACTATTTTATTTTTTACTATTTTACAATAAAAATTGTATTTTTCTTGATAAAAGATTATATAAATATGAATATATCACAATGAATTTCTTATCTTACAAACAATTGATTTAAAAAATACTTAAATACAGAAGAAATCATCCACCGTAAACAAAGTTTTACTTTAATCAGACTTGCAGACGTCCATTAAACCCATGTATTCAATTGCTACTATTATATCACACTATAACGAATGAAATTAACAGAAAATGATTCAATATGTGGATATGCTGTGAGTACCTAAAAGTCCTGAGCGTATGTGACACTGGTGTTTCTAAAACATCCATGGACGTAGAATCTGCCCACAATTTTTGTTTGTATTTACACGTCTAGAAAAACCCAAATAGGCTCTTTTAACAATCCAATTTTCATCATATATTTAAACGTCTAGAAGGAGCAAATAAGCCCTTTTTACAATCCAATTTACAGAAAACTCTCAAATAGTCCATTGTAATCACAATTTCATCATCAGCAAGCATAAAACCCCTGTTGATTTCGTCTTCTCATTCTGCTACCCCATGACAATCTGCTTCCCGATCTCCTCCTAATCAACTCCATCAGCTGAGCTTCCCACGCATGACTACTCCCTAATCTGCCTTCGAACTCCCCTACTGTGAACATGTTCTGCAGTCTCCAGTCGTAATCCTGGCGGAGGAGAGGATCCAACAGAGTCTCATAAGCCTCCTGAACTTGAAGAAACAATCTGCTACACTCTTCTTTCTCTGCAGCAGGGCAGACGTCAGGATGGTATTTAAGAGCCATCCGACGATATGCGCTCTTTATATCACGCACACTCACGTCAGGAGAGACACAGAGAACATCATACAACGAAGAGGAGGAGGAGGAGGAGGAGGAGGAGGAAACATTTCGAGATTGAAATGCCCTAATAGTTGTCGAATACTTTGGCCTCGCTCCAATTCTAAGCCGTGAAATTCCAGCAGAAGCAGGCTTGGTCATAGGAGGGGGCGCCTGCAAACCTTTAATTAATGCACTGCACTCCATGAATGGTGTTATAGAAAGCTTCTGATTGATCGGCAATAACAATTTTGCCTGTAAAAATAAATGGAAATTCAATATTATAACCAAACTCCAAATAGATTGGATTGCAGACAGAAGACTGATTTAGTGAGGAGGATAAACAATATGGAGCATCTATATAGACCGAAATCAAATTGTGAGCTTCGTGGAAGGATACGAAGCGCACAAAAGTCTTAGGAATTTCTGGATTCTAGAAATAAATGGTGGTCCCATCCCACCGTCACGTACCATCGGTGTGCGCGGAACATTGTTCACATCCTTCCAGAAACATTGAGCTGGAAGCTTTCCATAGCTTCAATTGATTTTTACCCCTCCTCCTGGATTTCTTCACGCGTCAAATACAGGCTTAATATCCACATATGACACGACATCACACATTAAATATCTAGAACTTCGTTGTTCAACTGCTCAAGTAATCGCGCGTATTTCGATCACGCGTCCTCAGTAACCTAACAACTAAGCCAGGAAAACTGTCGGTCTTCTAGATATCCTCCGAAGACTAAGGCGGTTTATTTACACAGAAAAAACATATTTTACCTTTTTTGAATTAAATAATTGTAGCCTTATTGGTTGCTTTGTGGAGTTACAGCTCATTAAACAACTACCAAAGTTGGTGCTAAGAATTTTTTTTCAAGACAAACTAATATTGACGAGACCAACTTTTTCATTGGACGGAAAGGGCTTTAACAGATGTTCTTCTAAAAATGGTTAGGTTTTTCTATGTATTTAATTCCTATTTGTGCTTAATATTACGGATATAATTTAGTAGATGGATAGCTTAAGTTGTGTGTTTTTTATTCTCTTTATATAAAGTGACATAGTTCTAGTGTGTATAATGTAAGGCTATATTTGATTTAGTTTTTGAATGTTTAAATAAAAATTGTGTATCTTTTATTAATTATTTTATATAATTGTAAAATTCGGAGATTTATAGTATCTATTGGATTTATGTTGATAAGAGTTCAAAATTATTTTCATGTTATTCATTTTTCTTGACAAAATGATCAATTCAACATGCAATTATGTTGATTAAATAATGTTGGAGCATTCCATGGGCAAAAGTAAATTTTCGTCAACTAAAAATATTTGTTGGTTTGTAGGTTTTCAATCATTAGTCAAACACCACATATTGTACTAAATTGCAATACAATTGTATATCTCACCTTGAAGTTTGGAATATATGTTCTACTATGATCTTTCAATGCCATATTCACTTTTCATAAGATTTTGGTAACTATGAAGGCATAACTTGGTTTGTAAACCTTATTAGGCTTAGTAGTTAGTGCTCAATTGCATTGCTTAAGACACGTAATAAATTTCTATAGTTTACAAAAGCAAAGGGACACATCTCACAATAAATTAGAGCATGAGTTATTTTAGTATTCACTACATTGAGTTTTATATTAGGATATTCATTTTGCAAGCTTGTACCTACACATTTGGCTAACTACACATTTCATCAAGACATTAGGCTTTGTGCCATCTTGCAACAAATTTGGCATTTCCGATTATACATTTGACTAACTACACATTTCGTCAAGACTATAAATGGTGATTTTCAATTAAACTAATTTTTTATAACAACTTATTTGACAATTCCCCTACTTAAATCTAAGTTTTCAATCCACATCATTAAATATCATGCCACATCAACATTTTTTTCAGTTGAGGTATTAAAAAAGATTCCAAAAAATTTAAATTGAATAATTGTACATTAAATTATGATAGTTGTATATTAAATCATGCTTTGTTGGTGTACTAATATGACATGACATAATTTATTGTTTTTAGATAAAATGAACACATTTCGTTTAGATATTTGTAATCATAATGGACACTAACAATCTTATAATTACAACTAATTATACTAATAAAATTATCAAAATTTAAATTTACAAATACTATTACAATAATAGTTGAACATTGGATACTTTCACTATCCATATATTGAAAGATTCTCCGGAAACTTCTTCGGAATTGACATGGGCATGTAAATTTCGCCCTTTCAAAGAACGAAAGCAGTCTATTTTCCGTTGTTATCAGAACATAGTCTAGAAGAAAAAAAGTGAAACACGTGTATAGGACAATACATTTTTCCAATTGTGATCACGATGTCTCAACCGCCTAAACCATTAGCTTTCTCCACCTAATCCTTCTATTTCATCTAGAAGCCGGTTATCTTACGTTCCTAGAATCAATAACTTAAATCTCAATATATCAGGACTTATTCCTCCGCTCCATTTCTAATTTCAATCGTTAATGGCTAATCAAATCACTAGTACAGTGCATCAATTGACGTCAGCACAAATATGGCATCTGTATTAATATGTTACCATACAACTCAATAATTCAAAATATGTGAAGAAACATTCCATATACAACTTAACCGCTGGAATGAACAAACCTCTTATACAAAACACAAAATCACTACATATATGTCATACTCTCATACTTGCAGCCATGAAGCTAAAGTGGGGTCTAAATTACGAGATAATTCACTAGAGAAGGTCAAATAACCCAATAATCTAATGTATAGATTCATTACAGTGAACTTGGAGTGTACGTACGCGGTCCCGTATAGCAGTTATATGAGCCTCTTTAGAAAATTTCATTCATAACTAAAAAACAACAGTTCATGGCCATGCATGATCTAAAGCTATCATCTTCAACGAACAGCAGCATAAGCCGTCTGTTGGTTTCTTCTTCTCATTGTATTCCCCCATGATGGATTATTAGCTGATCTTTTTCTAATTAATTCCCTCAGTTGAGCTTCCCAAACATAACTACTCTCTAATCTGCCTTCATTCTTGCTGAATCCGAAGCTGTTTTGGAGTCTCCAATCGTAATCCTGGCGGAGAAGAGGATCCGACAGAGTATTGTAAGCCTCCTGAACTTTAAGGAATTGTCTGCTACTTTCTTCTTTCTCTTCAGGTGGTTGGGAAGTAATCACATTAGGAGAGACAGATAGAACATCATACAATGAAGAAGAAGAAGAATGGGGAGCATATTGAGAGTGAAATGCTCTAATAGTTGTACCCGTTTTAAGTGCAGTCTGCTTTGGACTCACTCCAAATCTTATCCTTGAAACTCTAACAGAAGCACAATTGGTCATAAGATTCGGGGTCTGTCAACCTCTAATTGATGTACTATGCTCCATGAAAATCTTGCTATGGAAAGCTTGTGAAACAATAACAGTAACAATTTTGAATGGAAATGAAGTCGTCGACTGGGTATTATAAAAAAGGCAACGAATTGTACTTAAGAAAGAAGACCTGCTATACCGAAATAATTTTGAATGCGTAGATATAGAGGGGAGAGAGAATTGTGGGTTACAGGACAGGGAAAAGAGTCGTCTTACAAAAGAATTCTTAGATTCTATACAAAAGACGAGTGTGACCTACTATCACTACTAGAGGGAAATGACGGATGACGTCAACAAAAGCCACTGATGGTGGGGCCACGGGGACTGGGCTTAAACATCTCACACTAAGCGCTGACTGCTTAGGTGGATGTTTCCTTTAACTCAACCCTGTACTCTGTTGAGTTATGTTTCCGGTTGTTTAAATATTCTGATTTAGCCGATGTACGACAGTTTGGGAGAGTGGGTTGTTTTTCATCTCCTGCGCGCTACATTTACTGACTGCATGCCAAAAACTACGGAATATGTGAAAGTAGGAAGAGTAGTTTTAAAACTTTTTGAAATATATATTATTATTTTATTTGATTTTATATGTATTTTTTTTAATTTTCTTTATTTTATTTTATTTAATATGTATTATTTTTTATTTTTTAATATTTAGAATATTATTAGAATTTAATAAAAATAAAGTGTTTTATTTTAATATAAAAGAAAATTAATATAAAAAATATTGATTTTTTTTACATTTTGTTTATATTAAATTAATTTAAATATTAAAATTTTAATGTTTTTAATATAAATTAATATTTTAAATTTTGATAAAATAATTTTTTATTTATAATTTTATAATTTGATTATTGATAAATATATAAATTTTTAATTATTAAAATTAAATTTTAAATCTTATGTATAAGATTTCATATAATCCTTTAAATTAAAGAAAATTAATAGAATAAAATGTAAGTTTAGTTTTTATAAAATTGAATGTTTTAAAAATTGAATGTATTTAATTTTTTTATAAAGATTCATATTTTTCATAATTGAATACATTCAAAATATTTTATATATTTAATTTTTTTTAAAAATATGTTATGATATCTAACAAATTATTATATTTAAAATTATGTGTTGTACACATTATTCATGTTTTTCAAATTGTATTTATAATTATTTGAATATTTTTTTCTAATGAATATATTAATAATGTTAAAAACTAATATTTAGTTTTAATAAAAAAACATACTTTTTAATGATGTTATTCATATACTAAAGACTTTTCTTTATGTTATTTCTAAGGTTACTTGAAAATTTAATTTTAATACTAAATATTTTATAAATTGAGATGATGATAGTTGGGAATGATAAGATATGATGTAACGATGATTCCACTTAGTATTTTGGATATATTCATTGTCTAGAATTTTGTGTTGAATTATAATTACCCTACTAATGATTCCAAAATTATGGATCAATTATATGGTATGATGATCTTACCCTAATGTGTAGTATAATCTCACAAATTGTGCACTTCTACTATTTGATTCACTAAATTCTCTACTCCTTATTGATTATTAAGGATTGATAATATTTAAAAACAACTTCAGAGAGAACACTTAATGAAATGGTTCAAGTTCTCCTAAGTCAACCCTTTTAATTAAATTGATATTATAATCATAACAAACATTGATAGATAATATGAAAGTTATTAGACATGATGATTATGATGCAATGTATTGGTCTTTTAAATCTTCAATTCCAAGTATTCCTAAAACAACTTCTTCTTAATGTGAATGATTGATTAAAGAATGATTATTTTTAGATGACATTTTAATCCTCAAATGAATGTATTTAAATACCAAGAAATATAATAACTCATTTCACAAGTGTGTATCATGTAAGTTCCCAACAACTATGAAAATGCATGTATCAATCATTTGATTTTTTTGATTTTTAATTTTTGGCTAAGATCTATGTCATGCAAGATAGATCTTGTGTACCACATAAATGACTATCTTGAAATAGAGGATGAATGCTGAAAATATAAGCTATTAATAAGGTATGTATGTGAATAAGTGTAAATATGGCAAGGATATGATCAAATGTGTTGAAATGTGTGCAAGGAGTGAATGAAGATGGATCATAGCAATCATGGAAGTAGATAAAATTGGAATGTAAGTATGTCACATGTCACTATATAATTATACAAATGTGATTTTTCAAAATGAACCTACAACTAAAAGGAATTTTGTATAGGTTAGCTAATTTAACTAATATATTTTGCCTCCATTTGAAGTTACGTCAAAACCCTCATGATTGTGTATCTAAAGAGAATGTATAAACATGCATTAAGTTGTAAATGTACTCAATAATAAAATATATACTATGGTCCATATAAAGAAATTGACCCAACTGTATATCTTCACGAGTGTTCATATTTGGCATGCTTACTCCTTAGAATCCTACAAAAGAAATAAAAAATATGCAATGAGTTGTGTTTCTCACAAGTAGAATACAAGGGTCATAAAATTTCTTGAATATGTTAGAAAATTAAAAAAAGTAGGAATAAGGTTAGGAAAATTTTATTTTATAAAGAGTAGTGTGAGATATTGGGTGCTACCACATTTTGCGATCAAAATATAGCATATTAGGCATTGTCATGTCATGTTCTAAAGCTCTATTTAGAGATATAGTAATGAATCTTTGTATTCTTGTGACTATATCTATTCACAACCTTGATAAGGAGAGCTAAAGATAATATGTACCCCCATTAAATTGTTCACATTTGTTGAATACATGGAATTAAAGAAGAGAGGAAAATGACACGCAAAATTTAAATGTATGCTAATCATATAGAGCATGTAAAGTAAATCACTATCATAGATACATCATGTAACAAGTCAATAAGACATATATAAAGATAGCTGTTGAAGAACATAGACTATAGATAAAAATATAAGCATATAAGATTAGCCCTAGTATGAAATTTAATGGTAAGGTGAAAATGGCCCTAGAGGTGCAATATAAGTGGTGTGAGGAGGCATGGTTTCCCCAATGTGGCTCTTACAACATGGTAGTCATGTGATAACATATGATAGGATAAGAAATGTATGATACCCCCAATGTGGTAAAGGTAGCTCTTGCAACATAATCAAGCATGTAAGCATAAGATGATATGGAGAAACTCAAATTGCATTCAATGTAATATAATAGCGTGTTATAAGAAAAGGTCAACATGATGGATAAAATAAGATGGCCCCAATCTAAGAGGGTGTCTCTAGAAGTGTGATAGAATAATATGAGTGAATCTGGAGGAAGAATGATGCCTCACAAAATAATAGGATGATATGGCACTAGAGACACAATATGGCTACATAAGTTATAAAAGTAGGAATGAGCACATAAGACTAATCTAGGAATGAGGTAAATTGATAAGGCACATAATAAAATACAATGATATGACATGGACATGTGATCTAAGTATGGTAAAAGGTCATAAACTTATAAGCATCAAGTAATCATTTAGTAGAATATAGGTATTACAAGGGATGAGATCATGGGTATATAGGCATAAAAGAATAAGAAAACTATCATGATAAAATCAAGAATAGATGAATAGCAATTAGAAAAGTAAGGAATAAGGAAAAAATAGAAAAAAAAGTGGCAAAGATGAAAAAATATGGATAAGGTGTGCAAAGGTAATAAAAAACAACATAAAGACTTAGAAAAAAATCAAGTAAAAAAAAAAGTGTTATGTGTACATTTGATTTAATCAATCTAAATAACACAAAGAAAAGTCTTTAGCATATGACTAATATCATAAAAGGTAAGTTTTTTCAAAACTAAATATCAATTTCTTAAAAATATTAACATAAATAATATATTAAGAAGAAAAAATATTCAAAATATAATGAATACACTTTGAACAAAACGAATTATTTGTTATATAATTTTTTATATATAATATATTTAAAAGAATCATTTAAAAATATTTTGAATGTAAAAAATTAAATACATTCAATTGTTAAAAATGAAATTTTAAAAAAAAAAAAAACTTAAATACATTCAATTATTAAAATGTAAGTTTAGTTTTAGAAAATTTCATATTTAACAATTGAATGCATTTAATTTTTTACATTCAAAATATTTTAAAATGATTTATATATTATATATAAAAAATTACATAACAAATAATTCATTTTTTAAAATTATATTCATTATATTTTGAATAACTTTTCTTCTTAATTAAAAAATATATATATGTTCTTTCTTATTAAAAAAGTTTAACAATTAAAAAATTTATTTAAAAATCTTATTCATAATATTTAAAATTTTATTCCAATTTTTTTAACAGTATTTGTTTATCAATAATCAAATTAAAAATTTATAAATAAAAAATTATTTTTATCGAAATTTAAACATTAATTTATATTAAATATATATGAAAATTTTAATGTTTAAATTAATTTAATATAAATAAAATTTTAAAAGATTTCAATATATATATGAAAATTTTAATGTTTAAATTAATTTAATATAAATAAAATTTTAAAAGATTTCAATATTTTTTCATACTGCATATTCATTAAATTTTAATAATATTTTAAATGCTTTCACAAAGATTATAATTAAATATTTAAATTTAATATGAAAAAATAAAATAAAAAAAAATATATAAAAAAAATAATAAAATAATAATAATATATTTTAAATGTTTTTAAAGCACTACTCACACCCTCAAGTGTTAGCCTAAGTATTTTTGGTGTAAAGACCACTCCTCCTTACATAAACTATAACCAATAAATGCAGCGTCCATCGAGGATAAAAACACATCGTACAACACAGCCAGAAGACTTTAAACGGGAAGGGACGGTAACTGGACGGGGAAAGATAAAAACAACACAGTCACGAGATGGAAAACAACACAGCCCACTCTCCCAAACTTCCGTACGGAAGCTAAAATCTGCTGACATTGTCAGAACATTTAAATAGCGAGAAACATAACTAAAAACTTTAACAGCCGAAAACATAACTCAACTGGGTAAAGAGATGAGTTAAAGAAAACATCCACCTAAGCAGTCAACGCTTAGTGTGTGATGTTTAAGCCCAGCTGGCCATGGGTGGCTGGGTGTTTACTTTTCCTTTTGGATGCTCTGAAATGGGCACTGGCTATACAACCTACAAAGAGCCCTGGAGAGCCATGTGCATGCCATTAGATGGCTATATCGTCCTTGGTTGCCGTATAACTTTCTTTATCTACAATAAATGACTATAGAAACTTTCAAGAAACTGACGCTCTAGTTTGACAATTTGACAATTAGTCATCAATAAGGAATCAAACATTTGAAGGCATTATTCTCCACGTCATGGAAGATATCCAACTTATATGAAATTTTAAAACTTAAACTATTAAATAATTTTTACTATTTACTTTGGTTTTAGCCGTGTTTATTTTTAAGTTTTAAAATTAAATGTGTATTTAGTTTTTATTTTAGATTTGGTATTTTTTTATACATGTTTAAATATATTATAGAATATATAATATTATATACGAAAAAATATAATGTAATAAATATATATAATATTTTTGATATAAATGTAGTTATATTAATATACATTGTAAAATTTTATATTTAAAATATATTTATAAATTTGATTTTTTTTTCTTTATAATATAATATTTATATTATATATTATATTAAATATAATATTTATATTATATATTATATTAAATATAATATTATATCGCATTTATTATAATATATTATATATAATATTATGATATAATGATATAATATATTAATAGATAATAATATTATTTTACATATATACATATATATCAATCTATAATATATTAATATATATTGTAAAATTTTATATTTAAAATATATTAAAGTTCAACTTTAATTGAATGTAAACACTAACCCTAACTATATAGTTGAATCCTAATCCTAACCTTATTTGAACATTGACCCTAATTGAATATGAACCCTAACATAACCCTAGTTAAGTCCTAATTGAATCTTAACTCTTATAGTAATTGTAAGCCTAACCCTAATCCTAGTTGAGTTCTAACCTCAACCCTAACCCTGACCCTAAACTTTATCCTAAAAATTTTACCCTAATTGAACATCAATTGAACCCTAACCCTAACTCTAATTGAATCTTAACCCAAAGTAGACCCATCCCTAACACTAATTAATCCCCAACCCTAACCTTGATCCTTACTGTAGCCCTAACCCTTATCTTATCTCGGAAATACTAACCCTAACCCTAATAGATATGTAACCTTAATTTAACACACAGATTGGAAAGTATGAAACAAATATATTATATTAGAATACATTATAGATTGATATAATAATATTATATTATATGATATAATTATATTATATTGTATTATATTATATTATAAATATATGAATATGGATAACCTGCAGATGTTCGAGAGGACTTGCAAAATGCTTAACTAGGAGGTTAAGGAAAACAATAACTCCAATAAGGACCAAATCCTTATGCTTGCGCAAATCCAGGAGAAGAAAAACATTGTGTGGATGGAGGGATCTATAAAGTGGACTGCCTGGGTAGACACCCATGATGATATCTTACACTGGTCTTTTGTCTCCTTCTTGTATCTTTGTATAGGTCCTTCTCATATGTAGATTCGTGATGCTCTTGTTGTGAGGCCTGGTCTCTTTTGAGTTGTACATTTTGATGTATCTAGATTTGTTCTTTTTGTGACCCCCCTATATATAATATAAAAAATATATTATATTATTGTATTGTAATATCATAATATTATATATAATATATTATAATAAATGTGATATAATATTGTATAAACATAAAGAAAAAAACTCAAACTTATAAATATATTTTAAATATAAAATTTTACAATATATTAATATATTATAGATTGATATAATAGTATTATATATTATATATATATATATAAATAATTATATAATTAGGTAAAATAATATTATTATATAATCCATAATATATTATATTATTGTATTGTAATATCATAATATTATTTATAATATATTACAATAAATGCAATAATATTATATTATACAAGAAAAAAAAAACTCAAATTTATAAATATGTTTTAAATATAAAATTTTACAGTGTATATTAATATAACTATATTTATATCAAAAATATTATATATATTTATTACATTATATTTTTCCTAAATAATATTATATATTCTATAATATATTTAAACATGTATAAAAAAATACCAAATCTAAAATAAAAACTAAACACACATTTAGTTTTAAAACTTAAAAATAAACATAGCTAAAACCAAAGCAAATAGTAAAAATTATCAAATAGTTTAATTTTAAAAATTTCATATAAACTGGATATCTTCCATGACGTGGAGAATAATGTCTTCAAATGTTTGATTCCTTATTAATGACTAATTGTCAGATTGTCAAACGGGGCGTTAGTTTCTTGAAAGTTTCCACAATCATTTATTGCAGTGAAGGACGATACAACCATCGGATGGCATGCACATGGCTCTCCATGCATTTTTGTAGTCTGCATAGCCAGTGTCTCTGAAATGCAGGCAAGTAGGTTACGTTTTCTTGTGTAAGTCTTATGAGCTATAGAAACATAAACTAGCAATCACACAACATGGTGTGTAATGGGTACGTCGAATAAGTTTATGGTAATATTGAAATTGTCAGTAGAATGGTCGAAATTGAAAAGTGTGACTAAAGATATTATATATAGGTACAATAATGTCTAAAAGCTTTCTTTCTTTGTTAAAGAGACATGTAATTAATGTTGTTTTGTTATATTTATATGAGAATCTGAAATTGTAGTTTAATCAAAATGCTAATTTGTAACTATAAATTGTAAGCAATTGAAGAGGATTGTAGACATATAAATTTGTAAACATACAATTGGTAGAAATATACAATGTTGTAACATAGTCACAAGACCATTTCTTATTTGTTGCAATATTGTGACATGATCATTTTGGACTGAAATTTATTTACAAAGAACAATAGACTTAATTATTATTTGGAAAACAACCAAGTAAAACCAATATTTTGAAGTTCAAAAGGAAAATTAAAGGTACAGTAGTTTTGTAGATGTCTATCAAATGGAACATATTGCAATTGACTAATGAGTTGATGCTACAGTAACAAAAGTAGAGATATAACTTACATGTACTTAGCATATTTTAATGTACCTTTATGATATATGCAATCTAAAATGAGAAAGTAAAGGTGAGATAAAGAAGGGTACATACCTGTAGCTATTGTATTGTTCTTTGAAGTTCAAAAGAAAAATGTAATGCAACTTGATGGAACATATTGCAATTGAGTAATGAGTTGATCCTACAATAATGAAAGTAGAGATAATTTACATGTTTTTTTTTTGTTAATGTACCTTTATGATATAGGAAAACTAAATTGAGAAAGTAAAGGTGAGATAAACAAGGGTACATACATGTTGCTGTTGTATTATGCTATAACTATTTGAAGAGCTTGATTGTGACAATGTAGTCAAACGTCCCTCTTCTTTTATTTGTTGAGTAACATATGGGCTATCTTGCATGCGTGAGTATCTTTCGAATGTGAAGGAAGGTTGAATACGTAGATATTGAAGGTCATGAACTCTTGAAATAGCTGTGAATGTCAACCCTTGGCAATCAATGTTCCCTATGTCAATTGTTTCCCTTTGAAGTGTTAAGCCTTGTGACTTGTGAATTGTCAAGGCCTATGACATTTTTAGTGGAATTTGACAAAGGTGACCACAACTAAGTGGGATTATAGGGACATTTTTTGGATTGTGCACATCCCATGGAGGGCCAATGTAATGATTGAAATGAACAACAACAAATAAGGGAAGTTGAGGTGGTTTTTTTCCATCATTGTAAACAATTTCCTTTACCTGACCAAGTACACCATTCACGAGCCCTATCTCTACCCATAAATTTGAGCACAACATAGCCTCTTGGCCAATAGACAAGAGTATCTTAGCTTGAAGTTGTTCTTCATTAGGATTTGAGTATGTTGACCCCCTCAGTTGTTCTACAATAGATAGTGCAATAGGTGTTGACAAAGACAACAACATACGTTTATTATGTAGCAATGCCAATTCATTTGTTGCAAATAGATGTATGGTAGTTGAGAAAACAATTTTTTCTGCAAAGGTGAGTGAGGAACTTGAACGTGACATAAGAATTTCCCAATCTTCTATAGTAGGATTTTCATTTCATAGATTAGAGAGATGTCCACAAAAAGCAATCTGGGAAGGATCATTACCGATTTGCCAAAATATTGTGGTTAATGTTATAACTGTTGTGAAGCTGCACCATAGTGTTCCACCAGAGGAAGTGGAAGCATACATTGGGATATCTTTTACTGGTGGTAGTTGGCTTGGAGGTCACCAAAGAGAATAAGAGAGAGACCTCCAAATGGTAGGTGGTTGTGGACAAGGAATGCTTCACGTAGCCTCTTGTCAATTATTTCTAGCAACTTTGGCCCAATGAAACTCATCTCATCTATCAGAATGTATCAATGAAGTACATGCTTTCTTGAAATGATGCAAATGTCCGTCCTTGAAGTGGAGACAATTCTTTGATAGGCATTTGAAGGGAAAAATGAATTGTTGATACTTGATTATTGAATTTAGCAACACCTGTAGGTGCAAGGAGTAATGGTGATTGGTGAAGTGGAGTTGAACTCACAAGTGTAGACCTAATTCTTTTAATAAGGTGTGACTTTCTAGTTCTTGCAGTTCCTTGAACAATCAATCTAAGTGGTGGTTGTAGAGGAAGAGTATTTAGATGAGAAAAAACTATATCAAATGCTTTTTGTTGTTGAGTAAAGAAGGTAGTATGGGTGGGTTCATTGAGAACATGGTGCAATTGAAATGTTGGGTGATTGGAATCTATGAAAGTAGTAGTTGCATATTTTTGTAGTGGGTTGAATTGAGTGTCACACCAATCATGGTTCAAGTCGATGTCACATCGACCAAGCATTTCTAGTGCATCTAGTTGAATATGATGATTTGGGTGTAGACCTGATAGAACTTTCCATTCATCGAGGTCATCATCTTGCATTACATTGTTAGCGATGGATGAGCTACTATCTTCAAGTTCTTGGTCTAGTTCTAATGGTGTGCAATGGATGTTCCATGGTTAGTAAGTACAACTAAACCTCTCCGATTGTGCTATTATTTGATGTTTTGAGGAACCAGATTCAATGTCTATGTTATGAAATGGGTGCTACAAAACTAGTTCACTCCAACAAAAATTGTGGAAGCTTTTGTTTTCTTTTGTAGGAATAGTTGTGAACTGTGGGGAGACACAAAAAATTTATTTTGTAGGGTGCTCCTTCCATTGATTGTTCATGCGAGATGCTTTATAGGTCCACTTTTGAGTCACTTCAATGAGAGGCATTGCCTCTAGATGTACATGGGTCGTGCCATGTAAGCATCAGTGTAGGTAGGTGATGTTGTTATTGATGCGAATGAAACTAATACACATTGAAATTTTTGTTGACTAACATTTAAAGAAACAAAGGTCCTACTAGATATGGAGAGGAGAAGCTTTAGTAGTAGGTGGCAACTCTCTTGGGCACTTATTTCATGATTGAAAAGACTATGAGTAAGCAATTTTCTAAAAGCTATAGGGGAAGGAATTTCGATTTGGAAAGTTGTTGAAATGCGAGATAACATGGCATGATATGTCTCAGATTTGTGTTTAGCTTTTGCTACATACTTCACAATATATTTTAGGACAACATCAATTGAGAGAACTGGTTGGAAATCTACATTAGCCCTCTAAATAGAAAGGATGGTTGGGTTGTGAAGGTTAAGACAATCGTCATTGCGTGTTGGGGTGTGCTTAGGTTGGCCATTCTTAGTATTTATGAGACTTGAACTATCTTGCATGGTCTAGGGGATTTTGTAATGACAAACCAAAGATGTACCCTTCCTCCTAAGGCATGTTAGTAGGGTGCATTTTGTGTCATTCAACATGATTGAGCAATTCAATATTGTCGGTTGAAGGGTTGGCTGACAAGATCTTTGGTGTATCCATCAAACAAGGATCATCAAGGGGTATGTGCAGGATCATCATGGAAAAAACAAGCCCTTAAGTGGCAAAAAATTTAGAAAAATCAGAGAAAGGAAACTTGACATAAAAATTTGAATAAGTTATCTATATTATTTCAAAAATATATAAGAATATAATATGTAGAAAATTGAATGTAGTTTCTAAACTACTAGATTTGTTTAAAAAAAAAAATCTATTTGGTGAAAATTTGAAATTTGAAAATGGTACTTAAATTTGGGAAAAATAAGTAGGTGTCTACCCACCTAACCACAATAAAATGATAATATTTTTTATAATATTTTAGATATAAGTAGAGGACTCATGCCCTGATGTGATGCATATTTTTTGTAATTTTTTCCAAGTAAATAATTAATTATGAATTTTTATTACAATTTTTTAAAAATATAAAACTTGTATGTCTAACCACCTTAACTTGGTCAAAAATTCATAGAATTCAATTTTTTTTTTAATCCTATAGTATGCAAAGCATAGAATGTGATGCATGTTTTGGATTCAAAAAATGTGATACTATTTGAAAGCTATAAATGTTTTTCAATCAGCCTATCAATTAAGACTTTAGTCATAATTTGAATAGAAAATGAATAATAATTACTTATTAAATTCAAAGTAAAGCATAATTTATATCGTTGGAAAGCTAAGAATCTCCTTTAAAAACCCTTTTCATTTCATTAATTTTGGGTAAAAAAAAGTCGTCAGCCACATACCCATCATATTGCCACTTTTTGGCCCATCATGATCCTGCACATACCCCAAGAATAGATTTATGGAATGTTTGGTTTCTCACTTCAAGGGTTTGTGGGTTCCATGTAGAGACATATCTATCAATGTAATTAAGTGCACTTTGTACTGATTGTAGATTATTTCAGTGTAATTTGCCAATGTCAGGTGCTTGGTGGAGCCATAGGAAACCATGGATGTGTCCTGAGCCTCTATGTTTCCATTCATACCTATGGAAAGTTTATTTTTTGGAAATATTCAAAAAAAAAATTGATAGTGAAATATTGAGTAAAGAAGGGAGTTTTACCTGTACCAATATTCTTTTGTGCCAAGTAGTTTTTCTAAGACCTCTTCACAAAATGCAGTAAACTTGTGGTGCATGTATAGTGCAATGAGGTGTGGATTTTGAACAATATTTTGTATCCTCCATCTAGAAGCCATAGAAGGATTTGTAGGTGACTTGGTCGGCATAGTAGCATGCAAGTTTGGCCATTTTGTATCTGTTGCACTAAGTGTGAAAAAAAGTGTTGGGTAGCCAATTTGAATTACCATGTCTGAAAGCTCCCCTCGACGTTGGGTCCAAAATGGCCTGGTACCATGAATTGACAAGCTAAAGTTGATGAATTTATCTACAAGTCTTTCATATGGAAAGTCCTTCAATCTTTGGTGAAGGTCAACGATTGTTGACGGTAGGTAGCCATCTAGATGTTTATTGATAAATACAGTTGAAGTGGCTTGGCTATGATGACACAACAAAATGTTCAGTATGAAGTATCTAAATCATGGGTGCTAGCCAAACCTATTATCATGGTACCTTAGAAGATGGAGAGCATACTCATGTAGCTTAACATCTTTGATACATTGTTGTTTGAATGCATCCTTTCCTTTTGGAAATAAAGTAGGGAAATCCATCACAAATAATCCTTCAGTTGTGTATTCATTTATAGGAGATGAAGAAATGGGTGGCCGCTCAACAATAGGTGTTGACCATCCTTTAACTAGTTGCGATAAAGACCATACTTCTTCAACCTCTGTACATGCATGCAAAATATTTTCCACAAATGAAGTTGTGGTTGACATGGTTCCTTTACGTGGGTCATACTCAGTATCACTTGTTTCCATATAGTCTATATTTGTTGGATCTGAATTTGTAGTTGTTGCATACAAAATGTCAAAGATGCCAGTAGAGGATTGGGGTAAACTTGACAATGTGAGCACATCTAATTGCACATCTTTGTAGTACAGGTCATGTTGCATATTTTGTATTGCAATGCCTCCTGGACATGTCCTCTACTAACATAGAAGTTATATGGCTGTTGTTCGATGTTTTTCCCATTAACTATTAGAATATCCAACTCATTAATATGTCTCGACAAGTAGGTTGCAATTGTAGATATATCTCATGGAAAACAAATAGTGTGGCCTTCATGTTTTAGTTTCCCACCTCTTGCACAAGTAAACTAAAGGATTGGGATAAATATTTCTATAAACATCTCCTCAATTTGGGAAAGAATTTTTAAACAAGTAGGTTGCTCACCAAGGTCCATGTTTTTCCAATTTGAGAAACAATGGTTTTCTTTTTCTGATGTACATCTATATCAAGTGGTGATTCCATTTGACTATCTAGTTTTGATTCCTATGTATCTTTCCATGCAAACCATGCATGTTGAAATTTTTGAAGGGAAATCCAACTTTGAATGGAACACATCTCTAGCAATGAGCATCTATTGAGTGGAAGGTGGAGAAGGGTTCATTTGAACAATTGGGTTCAGATGAAGTATATTTGGAATTTGAGGTGTAGGTGATTGGAGATGGGATGCATTAATGGGAGAGGAGAGTGTAGATGTAGATGCTTCAGTAGCGAGGATTTGTCGATTTTATCTTCTTCTTTTGTTAATATTATCTTTCCTTGAATGATATTGCATATGTTGCATTTGATTTCAGCGAGCACATCTTGCTTGTAGTGCTTCATTGTCTACCTCCATTGGAGGGAATACTGAGGATTAAAGTAGTAGAATATATTTGTGAGTGAGAGTTACAAGAAATACATATATGAATGTTTAATTAAATTTGTAAATATATATGTCAAATAGCATTACCATCTATGTTATAGAATGTAAGGAGATAACATGGTGGGAAAATTTAATTTGAAACACAAGAAAAAAATTGAACTTATAAATGGATGGGCATTAAATGTACATAAAGTATGAAAATAATATATGAATGGTAAAACCATGAAAAGATATGTATAAATGAGGTAACATTTTTTGCAGAAATAAAATTTGGAACATACAAAATATAGTTAAACATAATCGAATATGTAGGATCATAGTTGCATGTATGGACGTGCAATGTATAGACTATTGAAAAAATATATACAAAAGATGATCATCTTTACATAACAAATTTTAAATGGGCTTAATTGTTGTAGTAACAATGATTTGGTTTTCTTGATCACCAAATGGATTCATTGTGATGGTGAGGTCAATGAAAAATTGGCAACCAACAATTAAAATGTGTTTCACAACATCTGGTTCAGCCAGTAATAGTTGAAATTTTTTTGCGGAAACACCCATCTAGGAAACTGCTACTGCTTAAAATGCAGTAAATTTTAAGTAGTTCACCATTTGCATCTTGCAAGTCCATTTTTAGCATGTAGCTAAAATCACATATAGAGAGATCAGTAGAACACTTTGGGCATTGGAAAATACTAGGGGAGATTTGCAAAACTTTTTTCTTACATTTTTTGTTGTCTACTAACAATGGGCAGGAAAGGTAGTAGAACTTATCTAGGTGCAGTTTTGAGATGGAGGCCTTTATGCAAACATTTTTCTTGTTGTTGAAGCTTGTATTTACAAAAGATGAGATATCGACTGGTTTTGCAAATTTGCTGGGAGAAAGGAGGTTTTTTGACAAGGTGTAGTACCCCTCCATTTTTCTTATGTTTTCTGTTAGCATACTTTCACTTTGATACACTTTGGTACTTTGTTTTGGATATTTTGATCACTAACATTAGAGCAATGGTGGATTTATTTTGTGATGTAATGATACATTGTGTGGTGATAATTAATTTCTGACATGCTTTATGTTAGCATAGATGTTTCCTTCAGATGTTCTTGCTGTATATATGTTTATGTAGATTAACTATTATTTTATTTGTCAGTTTGATGTGATGTGTATTGGTGTGGAGAACAGAGTTGCATCACTCACTTGCGAGTGCCCTATGATTTCCGTTATTTTCTCTGCATGGTGTGTTTGTATAATGGATTATATGTATGTATGTTACTTGTTTGATTGCAGGATTGCAGGTACATGACACTGACTCCACCTAGTTACTCAGGTCTGAGCATGTCAAGACTCAATGAAATTGTTGATTGGGAGGTAGTAACAAGGTTTTTCCTAGTCTAGTCTCAAACCTAGTCATAATATGTCGTCAGTGTAAGTCTGGTGTCTATGGTTGTCTCGTATGTGCCTAATTGGATTAATTGTTTTGAAAGGAAAAATTTGTTAATTTAATGATAGATCAATGTTCTTTTAATTTAATGTTTATTTAAAATCAATTTTAAATGTTGAAAATACAACTTTACATTTTATTTAATTAATTAATTAGTTTATTTGGTTAAGTAATTTAATCATTGAGATTAAAATTATTTAATTAAATAAATAAATAAATTAAATTAAAGTTACGTTATTTGTAAGATTAGATTAAATTTAAATTAATTGCTTTGTTGGGAATGAAAATTTTAAATATATAAAAATTAAAATAAAATCAAAAGGGAATTGAATTGTGAATTTTGAATTTTTGAATTCTTTAATATGCATTGGATTCTTGAAAAAGAAGAAAGAAAGATTTACCCGTAAGTTTGTTGGAAGATATTTTCTTCTTGACATGTGTGGTAGTTAAATTAATTGCTTCTTGTTGAGGATTCTCTCAAAAGATATTATGTGATTTGGGGAAAACAGGAAATCACTTCATGGGAAATGAAAAGAACAGAGTTCTGCTAAATTTTTTGGGGGAAATTGTTTTTGTTTGTGATTTTCATTGGGAATTGCTTAATGCTTCTGGAAGAAGTTTTGGGATTGCTTCTGGATAGAGATTTGTATTTTTCTGTGAAGTGGTGATTTGTAAGGCTTTGGAAGATTGCACGCTACAGGCACACTAAGCTTTTCTTCTCCAGCCAAGTTCTTCAAGTTATAGGAAAACAGGTATTTCCCTGTGTATTTGATTTGTTACTTTTGAAAAGATTGCCCGTGTAATTAATTTTTGTTTAAACCCTTCTTCTCGGTAGATTGTTTGTTGAAAATCTTCTGTAGAAATTTGTTGATTTCTGTGAGAGTTTCAAGAAAACAAGATCTTAAAGAGAAAACAGAGAAAACATAGGAAAAGATTCAAAAAGACAAGATGGAAGAAATCTCTGTAGTATTGAAAATGAACTTTACTGGTTAATTTGTTCAAATGAAAGTCTCTGTCAGAAAAGATTTTGAAAATCTGAGTTGAAAATGAAACTCTCTGTTTTGTTCTAGAAAATGAAGTTCTTTGTTAAAATTTGTGTAAAACGATAATTTTCACAATATCTATAGGAAACCCTATTGAAAATAAATACCTGAAAACTAGTATTTTATTACTGTTTAAATGAGTGTATATTATATATAAATATATATATATATGTATATAATTTAATTTACATATACATATATAAATATATATATATTTACTGTTATTAAATTTAAAATTTTGTTGATAAAATTGTGAAGATTCGTCTGTATTTTCACTTTATTTCCGTGCACGATTTTTAATGATAATCTTCATTTTCTTTTATAAAAAAAAAGGAAATAAAAATTTTATTAGAGGGAGCCATAGGGGGCTACCCCACGGCCGACCCTGCAGGGGAGTCGGCAGTGAGGGCCAAGCCCAACACTATCTTCACAGGCAGCGCTTGGCTCTGCCTCCCACGGCCAAGCCCTGTGGGGAGGGTTGCGAGGGCAGCCCCACCCACAGCCGCAGCCTGCGGACTATTAGGGCTTTAAAAGCCCTAACTTTCATTTATAAGATATGCATTTTTTTCTTTATATTTTATCTTTATTTATTAAGAATTAATATTTATATAAATTCATAAATATTATATATATATGCTATATATAATATATATTAATAATATAATATATGTTATATATAATATATATATATTATATTTATATTTGTATATTTATTAAAAGTTAATAAATTTGAAAATGTATTTATGTTATTTATGAGGAGTTAAAAAAAAATAGTTTATTAAATATTTTGATATAAATTTTTAAATAATTAATTTACTATGACAAGGATATTTTGTGCTTAGATTAAATTGATTTCTTGAGCTTATAGTGATTTCATTATAATATATGGTTATGAAATTGGGAAAATTATAGATTTGATTTTCGTATTGAATGGAAGATGAATTAAATCTCAGATGATTAATTTTGTACTTCATGTTTTTGATTGACTGGATTTAGTAGATCCTAATGATAGAAGTTCATTGTCCCTAAATTGCTTTAATTTGTATTTTCTCATTTATTAGGAAAATTGGGAATGTGTTAGAAGTACAAGTCTTCCAGATAAGTTTGTTTAATGTGGGAGTTGATATTGTCTAAATACAATCCGTAAGTTGACTAGGGTAGTGCACATGGCTATGCATGGTGTTTAGACACCTAGTTTTATGAACAAAGATTTGATGTCCATTATGATATGTTTGGTCTTATATTCTTGTGCACCTTGTTTACCTTAGTTAGTGAACTTAGATTCCTTGTGTTATTCTTAGGGGAGTGGCTCTGTGTGAGGGCCGGCACACAAAGTGGTGCTAGGGTAACTCATGTAGAGTTAGTAAGTCAGTGAAAACTAAACAATACATTAGATAGTTTAAAATATTTAATTAGACTAATAAACCTCACTTATAAACTCAAGACCTAGTTTAGTCTTGTGTATAAGTTGAGAAGGACTGGAATGGCAAATTGGTATCTTGATTATTTTAAAGGATATTCGATTCTGTGCTATGGGGCCGGGTTTCGTAAGAGGTTACCAGGGTAACCCAAGTTGGGGGCCGAAACCTTGATTGAACTTCAAAGCAATGTAACCATTAAGTTAAGTTGATCTTGTATAGTTTGTCCATGGTATTTACTTGTGTCTAGGGTTTGTAGGTTATGTCTAGGGAACCTTATTACTGTCTCCTAGCATGGGGGGTGGACCTACGGGTACCACATGGTTGGGTGAAACGTGCACCTTACTCCGTTGGGTCCCCAGTTCTTGATTGTGGTAACGAGTGCTTCTTGGATGGAGAGCTCGCTTGTGGATTTATGTACTTTCTTATTTGAAACAATGGAAAACTGTATATGTGTAACACTCCTCAATTGTTAAAGAGGAGAATATTTGTAACATGTAATTGTAAACAATTATTGATCTACCTCATTTGGAAAATGAGTAATGTAATGTTATTTCAAATAGAATGTAATGAAAGTTTCTTATTTGTTCTTTACATCCATAATGATGTAATTTAAATGTTATTCAATGTATGTTTCTAAGTTAATGTGAGATAAATATATGCAATGTTAAATGCTATTGTTGTCTATGGGAATTTACAGATAATGTCATGTCACGTTACTTAGGGAATGTTTGCAATTAATTAAGCAAGTAAATACATTTAAAAAAAAAAATTATTACACTTTCGTAGTAATGCATCATTCCTTAGGTTACAAGACGGGGCATTACACAAGGAACTAAAAGGTTGGGAAATCCCTATATCAACATACCATGTCTGTAATTTTGAGGCCTCTGATAAATTTTGGTTAATTACAATTGTTGTTAAAAAATAGTGTCAATACCTTTCCCACACCAAGATGTTATACGCCCAGATTTAATAAAAAAAACAAGAGGGTTTGGCTTTATGGGGATTTCAGAGATTTGTTTCCCATCAATATGACAATGCTGACCCCAAAATGTAACATCAATGGTACTACTTGACATGTCAAGGATTGCAGTGGTACACTTGATTGTTTCTGTACCATCTCTTTTACAAATGGTTGATATAGGGGTTACAAACAAAACTATGCAATTACATCAACAAGGGAATTAATAGGTATTGAGGCCAATGAATCAATGCTCTTGAGATGGTATGTATGTGTGGGTATGGCGGAGTCTAAGGATGTCGATGGAGTTATTGTTGATAAGATAACGAGAATAATCTCAAATGGATGAGTGGAGCTAGTATACTTGGTGTTTTCCACTTTCATGCGACCATTAGAAATCACATAAATACTGTCATAATGAATAACATGGTAGAACTCATCAACGAGTTTGTTGAAGCAGGAAACATGAATTTCAGAGCCTACTTTGTCTACAAAATCAAAACCAAAAACTTTTCCATCACGGCCATTGTTTTTGAATTTGTAGATTGGAGACTTTGTCAAGGCTCGACCCTCAATGGACCAATACTTATGGTATGGGGTTAACTCTTTAATGGGAATGGGTATGAAAGGGGATATATTGTGTTGAGTTTGAGGGTGTCCATCTTCTTGCAATGAATCTTGTGTAGATTGAGACACCCCCAACAGGGATTCAAAGGTACTTGATGGTAGAGAACCTGTAGATTAGAGTAGAGGAGTTGGAGTTCCAACAATTGGTGCAATATTTGAAGTTATTTCCAATTTTTTAATTATAATATCACTGCAATAAAATACAAGGAATAATTTAGAAAGAGTTTGCAAATTGAATAAATGAGAGGAGTAGAATAGTTTTTTAGGAAAGTGTGGACATATGTAAATTTATGGAACATCTTAGAAGTGTATTATTTTAGTAAAACAATAGAACCTTTGACTAAAGCCTCCTCCAAGACAAGATCATTGAATTCATCAAGAAGAAAAGCATGATGTGTGTGTAAACCATCTGAAAGCTTAACTCGATATTTGACAAGTGTAGAACAAGCTTGTTCAATGGATTCTATAGATGTAACCTATAAAACAAGGCCTACAATAGATATTCCTACAAGAATATCGACAATGAAATTTGCAGTTAACATGGCCATAATGTTCTTAGAGTGTATTGTAAGAAATTGGCCTGCGAGCAGGTTCAAATATGCCAGTTAGGTTTTGTAAAAAATATGTGCTTGGCATCCTCAAGTTAAGTTCGAGTAAATGAAATTGGCTTATAAATTGTAACAAGCAAATTGTGTCTAGAAGAAATTATTTTGAGTGAAAGAGGGTTTTTTTTTTAGGAGATTTTATAGAGTTTTTTTCTAACTATATAAAACATAAATATAAAGAATTTGATAAAAAATATACATATGCAAAAGTTAAAATATGGAAAATTATCTCTACAACATATAAATATGCACAAAAATGAAGAATTGATGGAATACGAATATATTAAGCATAAAATATAAAAGAATAAAGATGTTCTCTTTCTAATTTAATGTAGTGGTACGCATGTAATGAAACATCTAAATAACATGTTTAGATAAAAATAAATTTAAAATTCCATTTGTCCTTAATATAAGAATATGTTTTTGTAGGATGTTGAACATATATATATATATATATAAATTTAAAATTCCATTTGTCCTTACTATAAGAATGTGTTTTTGTAGGATGTTGAACATATATATATATATATATATATATATATAGTGCCCATTTTATCTTTATCTCAAAAGATTAGTTTGTTTTTTAATTTTTGTAATGCTATTTAAATTGTAAAAAGTATTTTAGGAATATATATATATATATATATATATAGGACCATACAATATATAATAAAAAATATTTCTCTTGAGTTATCAAACAAATGCCCTTCGTAATAATGTAATTAAATTTAATAATTTAATCTATGTAATGTTTCAAATTAAACATGATGAATTTGATATCACAATGTAAATGTATTATAAATAATTATAAATGTGCAAGTTAATGAGAGTGAAATTTATATTCTAGTTTAAATGTACTTTAGATAAAGTAACAAAATAGTAATCTAAAAAGGTGTCTTTATTTATTGTAGTCAAAATATACAAAGTTATGCATATATAGGTTACATAAGTACAAAATAGTAACATCCTTGAGTATGTGATGTTACAAAGTAACAAAATTGTAACAACTTTATCTATGTGAGGCTATAGGTTATATAAGTACAAAATAGTAACATCCTTGAGTATGTGATGTTACAAAGTAACAAAATTGTAACATCTTTGTCAATGTGAGGCTACATAGTAGGTAAATAGTAACATATTGGTCACATAGTAGAGTGATATACTTATTGATCACATATTTTGCAAGTACATTTCATACACATGAATGATAGAGGACATTGTGTCAGCTTGGTAGTGGTGATCATAGTAAACTTCCCTAAGGAAAGTGTAGAGGCCCTCAAGTTTAATGCAACTCTCTTGATATGTTGACAACATTTGTTGAAGTTTTTCAATATCCACTGCTTCAACAGGAGGTGTTATGTGACACACAAGTTTGAACTTGCTTACAATTGCATGACAACTATCTAAAATAGTCGAAGCAAGATTTTGAACATCAGTTCCAAGGCATTCTAATTTATTGATAGACGAGTATGACTCTGCTAGCATGTTTGTATCCTTGCTAGAGATTTGAATGATGGCATTTATTATTTGAATTTTTAGCCATTTCCTGAGAGAGAAATGAGTAAATAAAAATTATAAGAAAAAAAGGAAAACAATTTTAATAGATGTAACATAATTGTTATATTTAAATTTAAGAAAAAAAATATTAAAACATGTCATCTCAAATATTAATATAAGAAATAAAATTAAAAATAAAAAAACCCTACAATAAAATGTAATTATTATTGCAAATTTAAAAACAAATATAATACTTTAATAAAAAATTGTGTTAGTAAATAATAACAACATTACTTTATATTAACTTTTCTTTATATATTTGAAAGTAAACCTTAAAATATTGTTTAATTTTATTGGATAGATTATATATATGTTTTATTTAAAGAAAAACATTAAGTGAAGGTCTTTTTAATATAAATTTCTATATGATAAAATCACATATCTATATGATAAAATCACAAGGCATTAAAAGATGTGTAAAAAAACTAGAAACAAAAGATGGGTGAAGAAAACAAAAGTCATTAAGGATTTAGTAAGTTTTTAACTTTTAATTTCTTGAGTCGTAAATTTCATCTACCCATTTTGTACGGATAGCGTATTACTGAACACACATTCATGAAATTACAAAAGGTACATGTACATTTTTTACACTTGTAAATGTAAAAAAATAGTTGTTGATAAGACAATCTTCTATCTCCATGTGTATGTTATTCTTGGGTTATTCAAAGGCCATGCCAATGGCTTAGAAAAGCTATTCATTTCAGCCACTCAAAATATAATGAATAATTTGATGGGGATCCTGCATATTGTGTGTTTGTGCTTCACCAAATGTTTCTGCTCATGTATTTCTTTTCCATGGCCCCTGCAATGCTTACTATCCTTATCATGTTACTACTCTCCGTAGTTATCTCTACTACAAATAATGAGCTATTGAGATCCATATTTCCTTTTGTAGAAGCCTAGTATGAAATAGTTGCAAGTGAACAAATACCCATTCTTGGCCAAAGTGGGGAACCGTCTGCCTACCCGTTCGAGGGCTTTCCCATAGAAGATAAATGGTGGGAAAATCACAGAGAGGGATGGACATTGGGGTTCCTAGCCGATGCATTTTGGCACCTCTCCTCTCTCGCAACCGCCGACTCATGGCAAGAGCGTGCCCAAGCCCAAATTGCTTAGCAAGGCCTTCTGCTAGTGCAAGACTGGAATCTATCTGACAACATTGCGCACAGTGAAAATGTACCTGGACTGATGTTTTAAGAATTTGGAGTCATGAGTAGAGGGTGGATTTAACCTGTGGTTATGATGATGTAGGCGCATGATAAAGACATAAGCACATGGTTACACACTCCCTCACTCAACTGGGTTTTGTTATTTAGCTTAATATCTACTGTCTTCATTCGGCTTAACTCCATCGTCTCTTTTTTTTAAGGTCTTTGTAATTAGTTTAGTGTTGGAAGCTTGATGTTTCGTGGTGAGTTTTTTGAGAAAATACCAAGGTTTTTTGCACTTTGAGGTGTAGGGGTGTGATGCATTAGTGATGATAGTATTTTTTTATCTGGGTAAGAGTAAAAAATATAAGTTCTATTATTTTCTCACTTCTACTGAAAAGAGTAAAAATATATAACTATTGATCTAGGTAAAAGTAAAAATATAGTAAATGGAGATATTGGACAGTTATAACCAAGAAAATAGAAAATAGAAGCTTAATGAAAAAATTAAAATAAAATCCTAACAATTTTAACTACCAAATATAATTATATACTATGTTCAGTAATGATATAAAAAAGTTAGAGGTAACTAAAATACCTCCTTTCAAAGTCTAGTCAGGATAAAAAGTTACAAAAGTGCCTACAAACCAATAGAAGCGCCTGCAAACCAGAGCCTTCAACATGTATTTTGTCAGAACTATGCAAACTAGGAATAGGTGTTCGGAAAATTAAGTGCAAACATCAAACAAGAACAAAGCAAAATACATGTAAACTGATATTTTATAGGAGAGTAAATAAAAATATCTATCCATGAAAAAGGCATGCGGTGGTAGCAAAAATAACATTAATATTAGGAGATAAAGTACATAGGACTTGGCAAGGAGTAGATAGTTAGTTTGACTCAAGGTAAAATATCCTACACGAAGATAAAATAAAAAAAAAACACTTTTGACATGCCTGTAAAAAAGTACAAGAAAATGAATATTTTAATAGGAAGTTTAATGATGGCAATAAATTGTATGCAACATAGCTCGTAGGCTTTTGTCAGGGAAAAAAGATCAATGGATGAAGGAGATTTAATAGTCGACAGATTGAAATGAACCATTCATTAGAAAAATTAGCTTTGTATTTTTAAAATAGGATACGCCTTCAGCGTAAATAAAACATTATCGATTAGTTGTTCATTTCAAAATTGCATGAAGTGTAAAAATTTGTTTGGTTGTGATATTTGGTAGATTTTAATTAATCTTTTTAGTCTTTATCACATTAAGATTATTTATTGTAGTTGTGTTGAAGAAGTTTTATAAAAAAAATATATATGAGAGTTTGATGTCTTGTAAACTTTACAAATGGTTTGGGAAGAAGACATGGGTATGTCCAGGATCATGATGGGCCAAAAAAGTGGCAATATGATGGGTATGTGTCCTAGGGTATGTGGTTGATGACTTTTTTTAACCCAAAATTGATGAAATGAAAAGGGGTTTTAAAGGATATTCTCAGCTTTGGACCACTAATATAAATTATGCTTTGATTTGAATTTAATAAATAATTATTATTCATTTTCTATTTGAATTACGACTAAAGTCTTGATTGATAGGCTGATTGAAAAAAATCTATAGCTTTCAAACGGTATCACATTTTTTGAATTTGAAACATGCGTCACATTCTATGCTTCGCATACTATAGGATTAAAAAAAAATTAATTTCATGAAGTTTTGACCAAGTTAAGGTGGTCAAACATATGAGTTTTATTTTTAAAAGTTGTAATAAAAAAATCATAATTAATTATTTACTTGGAAAAACTACAAAAAATATGCATCACATCCTATTACATGAGTCCTCTACTTATATCTAAAATATTATAAAAAATATTATCATTTTATTGTGGTTAGGTGGTTAGATAGACACCTACTTATTTTTTCCCTAAAATTTAAGTACTACCAAGATTGAAATTTCAAATTTTCACCAAATACATTTAAAAAAAAAAAAAAACCTAGTAGTTTAGAAACTACATTCATTTTTCTACATATTCTATTCTTATATATTTTTGAAATAATATAGATAACTTATTCAAATTTTTACGTCAAGTTGCCTAACTCTGATTTTTCTGAATTTTTTGCCACTTAAGGGCCTTTTTTTTCCATGATGATCCTGCACATACCCACATGGTACATGGAAGACAATTAAGATCATTGAGGGTAGATATAATAGGATACAAAGAGGTATTATAGCTAGGTTGGGTGTAATGTATACAACACAAATAAGAGGAGTATGCATAGAAGATGCTAGTGAAGATGAGGAAAATGTAAAGATCGTGAATTTGAAATAGATGATACAATAGATGTATCGAAAAGAAATTTCTTAATAGTAATGTCAAAATTAACTAGTAAACAAAAATTACATACTTCCTACTAGAGTGGAAATTTAAGCCTAAAAGAACTTATAGTCTAGCTATCAAAGATGGAGAAATATTTTTATTATGAATCTATTGAAGATCCCCAAAAATGAAGTTTTCCTACAAAAATTTCCCTTTAGTCAGACCACATGCAAATAGAGAGGTAGAGAACATGAAAGGACAAGATCAAGTCTTGGGATCAAATAGTTACAAAAATAAAGGTCAAATTCCCATCAACTGACTATCAAATCAACCTATTTAGAAATGACCAAAATTAAAAAGAAAATGAATGAATATTGAAGACTATAAAAACTCATTCTACAAGCTCAACATATAGGTTGGTCACATTAAGGATGATAATTAGAAGGTCTCAAGGTATGTTACAAATGGGTTGTGAGTGTTAATATAGTATGAATTTAGTATGATTATGATAAAGTCCATAAAAGAGTCCTATCAATATGCCTTAAAACTAGAGGATAAGATAGCAAGGAAACAAAATAATAACTCTTGAGGGAGAAGAAGAATTTCAAAAGGTAAAAGATAATCTAGTTGTGGTAGAGAACAATACCATGAAAAGAAAGAGAATCCCACATATTACAAAATAATAGTTATAGCCAAAATAATAGAGGAAGTGAAGATGCATTTAGAGAAAGAGGATACTATGAAATAGGAAGATGAAGATGATTTACTAACACTTACTATAAATGTGGAGAGGCTAGTTAAAGGTGTTTGAATTTTCATAGATTTAATAGAACAATGAATGCAAAAATGATACAAGAAATCATGTTATACAAGTGGATACAAAATTATAGCAACACACAAGTAGATCAAAGAACTTGAACATGGAGAATAATTAATGTTGCAAAGAGTGTTGCTAAAATTCAAAAATAGAAATAAAAACACTACAATGAATAAATTTATTTAGAACTATTGTTTTGAGGAAAATGTTGCAAGGTGATTGTGGACAATGGAAGTATAGTTAACTTGGTGTCCCAAGAAAGGGTAGAGAATCTCTAATTGATCAAGATTATGTATCTCAACACACACAAGGTTTTGTGTCTTGAAAGGAAGAAAAATATAGGTTTGGGGGTTAAATATCATATGATAAGGGACCTATTTTTCTCTATTTCATTAAGAAATGAGATCCCCACAAAGAATTGATTAACAACCCTTAGGTGAATCAACTCAAGGTGGGAATATTTAGATTTCATTATGACTAAAGGACGAGGGTCAAGTTCAAACAACACTTTGTGGAGAAAAACCAAAAATAGAAAATCAACACCAAAATGCAATCTAACACTTGAAACAACAATATTAAGCTCAATATTTGCAAAACAAAAAAATAGAATGTAGATCTGAGAAGGGAAAAAACATGTGTACCAGTCACCAAAAGTGTTTTTCAGAAGCTAATTTGAGACTCATTCGCCCATGGGTGAATGGGTCCAAGTATAGGGGTTGCAACAATCTTTCAGGAGCCTCTAGTGTAGATTTGAAGCTTCTGATTTTTTTAGGTTTCAGTGTCTAAAAGTCAAAAATCCGATCTGTAGGTGAGATTTTGTGATTTGATGACAACTTTGACAAATTTTGCAACTTTGATAACTTTGCAAATATTTCTCTTCAAAAGGTCTTCAAGTCTTCTTCAACCTAAATTTGCAATCACATATACAAGAGAGAAAAATGTTTGTTTTGGGTGAATAGGGGTTTGCTTTGGTCAAACCTCATTTTGGTAATCAAACATTGAATTGAAATAATGCATAAAAGGGAATGAGGAATGAACAAAGCTATGTTAAAACTCAACAAACCCTTGCATGAAACCTTGATAATGGAGATCTTAGGAGGTCTACAACTTGCATGAGATAGCTGAATTGGATGTGGATCTTGACACTTGAATCTTGCTTGAAATGATACCTTGAATGCTTTACTTGATCATAAAACCTACATTACAATGTTAGCTCCAAAAATATGCATGATGTAAGAAGACTTTGACACGATGTTCAAATGGATCTTGAATGATATTTATGGTAATGGTTGTCTGAAAGATCTTATTTAAACCTATATACATGATTAATAGAATGCTTTGTGCTATTTTCTAGATAGAATTAGATTTATTTCGATACTTTTTGTAGGTTTCTTTTGAAATATCTCTTGTTACCCTATTCTCTTTTATCTTTTATTTTGAAACATGGTTATTGAAATAGTTTGAAATAGCACTAAATCTTCTTATGTTATGTTAGAGTAATTAAGTTTTAACTTAGGGAAAATTATTTTTGATTAGTTTTTTCCAGTACTTCCCATGTTGGGTGGTTGTTTACCTGATAGCATTTTTTTCTTGCCTTTATAAGGCATGCATTGTACAATATGTATATATCTCATTCTCAATGCATTTTCTCTTTGGTGAATTATCTTCTCTCATGTTTGTGAAAGTCTTTGTGCATCTGGCTTTCTTGGGATTCTTTTCCTCTATCATGGTATCAGAGCCTCCTAGTTTGTAGTATCTTCCCTGAAAGTTTTTGTCAGAGAGTTGTGGATGGAGATCTGTGAGATTTTTTATTTCGGCATTTGAAATTTTCTAAATTTCAAAATTGCCTCATTTCCCATTAATTTTGATTTTTCCTATTGCTTGCTGGAAGTGATTTTGAAAGAGGCATTCGAATTCAAGAGGCCATGATTTTTGATTGCTGGGTGTGATTCCTATTTTATGGAGATGCTTGCAAAATACATGGTCTGTGTTTTTTGAAGCAGAGCCCAAATTCATTTGCATATTTAAAGGCATTGGAAACTTGAGGGCATCCATGTCTAGTATTGAAGGCATTATTTTCCTAGTGTTGGCATTGATTTTCTGCTTGATTGGAGGTAGTGATTCATCTTTGGAGACCATAATTTTTCTCTGTACAGGAATTTTTTTAGAGACTCAATTTTCTCCTTTGTGCTGGGCGTCGATTCTTGCTTGAGAGGATTGATTTTTTCTATAGAAGACAGGCGATTTTTGCTACTTTGCACACCGTTTTATTTCTTGGAGGCCACATTTTGTTGTATGGAACCTGTGTTGTGAAAGAGGAGGGTGTGATTTCCTTTTGAGAGGTCACGCTTCTTCTTCCTTAGGCCATACAAATTTAATCTTTGGTTGCATTTTTTTTCAAATCCTTGTTGAAGAGGAGCGATTTTCACATTTTTTGTGAGTCCATAAGAGGCATTCAAATCCAAATTGCTAGCCATTCAGACATTTTTTTCTTGTACATAGCGTGATCTGTCTCATTCACTAGGTGCCATTAAAATCTTGGAGATTTGTTTTGTTCGATTCAACAATGGAAGAGGTCGATTGAATTGGCAATCTGGGGTATGCATCTTTAATTTTTGCACAATTTGCATCTCAAAGGTGATTTGTTGACAACTACTATTTGGAGGCATTTTATTTTTGTGGGTAGAGGCATTTTTGTTTAGAGAGGTTGCATTCTTCACAGCTATGATTTTCTTTGTTTGAAAAAGGCTTCCTCTCATTTGTAGATCTTGCATCACACTTTATAGTTTCAAATCAAATATTTGATTAGAGTTTGAAGGTGGGCCCGCTTGTAGCTTTTGAAGTGCTATTTGGGATCTTTAATCCCACATTTTCCCCACAGTAGCCTTTCCTACCCTTTTTATATTCCAACACTCATATTTTACTTTGAAGTGATTGTGGGAAGCTGGTAGATTTGTGTTTGGTATGCATCCTTGGTGAGTCAAATTGATGATTGATTGGCATGATTGCCATAATATTTTGCAACCAATCATGTTTTCTCGCTCATTGCTATAGATGGTCATGTGGGTGACCAAGTGCTAATCTTCCCTAGGGCTTAATCTGGGCCCTTCATTCATGCTTTGTACACCATATAGGTGACCTTCTTCCACAGAGCATATCTTGGGAATCTAGAGTCCTTGTGCTTTTTGTGGTCTAGGTGAAGGCCTTCCCGGGCATATGTGAGATCTGAGTCCTTTTCATATTTTTCCATCGAATTGGCTTTTAGTCGCGTTGGTATAGGACAATTTGCACAGTTCCTTCTGTCAATTTATTACGACGATTGCTTCATGGAAGGTGGTATCTTTGTAGTATACAGGGTGATAGTAGTAGTTTTTACCGACAGCCTTCTCTAATCATCTTGAATAAGGAGAACTATAAACAATGGAGATATGGTATATTGAAGCATTTGCGATGGCTTCATCTTTTACCATACTTATATGGTCTTGTTCCTCAAATTGGTACTTCTTGGAGAAAGATGTTTATTTGGTGTTCCAAAAGAGATCATGTTTTTAGAGTGATTTCTCTTCATGTTGATGATAACACATTGAGTTTCATTGATGACATTGAGTGTCCTTGTGCTCTATGGACCAAAATTTGGGAGTTATATAAATATTATGATACTCCACCCTTCCTAGATGATCCTTCTTTATATTTTATTGTACCTCTTGATGATTCAGATAATATATCATATGACTATGATACACTACATGAGTTTTCTTCTTTGGAACACCTTACACATCTTGATAATGAGGATGATGAGGTTTCTGCTCCTCCTATAGAGATACTTGTTGAGCTTTCACATTCATTGGTTTCTACTTCCCATGATCCTAATCAACAGGATACATATTTTTGATCCTCATTTGAGTTCTTATCTGAGATATAATTCTTGAATCTCCATTGGTGGAAGACAGTGATGTTTATCTCTCTTGAAAGTTGAACCCTTTGATGTGATGGGGGTTTCCTTGCCTCTGTTCCTCACACCTCTTCTAATTAGCTGGTTTGCATTGGGTTCCGGGTATCCTTGACAGAGGTCGCTGCTCTTTTGAGGTGATCTGTTGAAAGTCTTCATTGCCTTTGACTGGTATCATTGGTGACATGAATAATTTGACATTCTTTTGAGGACTTCAAGAGACTTTCCTCCTCGACACCACCTGGTTGATTTCTTCTTAGCAGTGTAGTTGAACAACTACGAGGAGAAAACCGTGTTTACAAACATTGAATGATGTATCTATCATCTAGGAGGTTCTTTTATGATATATAGTATAGAGTGTGTTGGTCTCCTCATACATGTTTGTCTCTTTTCTCTGGGAAGTTTTTTTCTACAAGGTTTTCTCCTTTCTAATTTATAAATTTATTTTATAATTCGTAAATTTTTCTTTGTAGCTTTCAGTGCCTCTTCATATTTTCATTTGCATTCTCCCTAAGTTGCACTTACGGGGGATGTTAGAGTAATTAAGTTTTAACTTAGGGAAAATTATTTTTGATTAGTTTCTTCCCATACTTCCCATGTTGGGTGGTTGTTTACCCGATACCATATTTTTCTTTCCTTTATAAGGTGTGCATTGTACAATATGTAAATATCTCATTCTCAATGCATTTTTTCTTTAGTGAATTATCTTCTCTCATGTTTGTGAAGGTCTTTGTGCATCTGGTTTTCTTGGGAATTTGTTGCTCTATCATGTTCTATATGCAATCTAAGTCAAATTAGTGAAATTTTCATATTACAATTGTATTTAAATTCATAGCTTTTCTAAAAAATATAGATCCCTCGTGTAATCACATTGTTCTCACCTCTGTGTCGTCCATACTGTCAAGACCTAACTAGAAAGGAACCTTGGAGTAGTTTATACTTCTTTTCAAGATGGGAAATAATCTTATTGCCTTGTACATGTTGTGAGTGACTAACATCCCCCTCAACACTTTCCTCATGCCAAATCCCTAATAATAATGACGATATTAAAGGTACAACTAGTTTATCAACAATGTGTAGATTCTTTCATCTCTACAACATCCAAATTTGGTACGCCTCTATTGTTGCACTTCTCTAGAGGGAAAAAATATGCTTCTCATTTATGATTATGCACATGAAAAATGGTATTGTGGCAGATCATTTCCATGGAAGAAAGAAAGGGAAAGGCTTAAATTAGAAAACAAGTTTAAAAATTATTGTGAAAATGATTAATACCTTGGAATTTGTTCACAAATAAGAGGGTCCTAGTGTGCATATTTCACAAATATTTTTTAATTTTTTGATAATGATGTCTTCTATTTTTTTGTATGCAATTATATTACTATGGATTCTATCATGAGCATGTAGTCCTGTAATTATAACAATATTGGTTTTAGCCATGTACAAAGTGGGATTGGAACACTCTATATTATATCCCCTGTATACCACTTCTAGTTATCATATTTTGAAATCAAAGAAGTAATATATGCTTTGTTCAGATTTATGCTTATAATACCCTATTAGATTTATGCATAAATATTGGCTAAAACCATGTATATTCTAGTAGTTGTGGTATAAATAACCCTTAAAATCTTCATTGATAGAAGTTAATTATTTTTACTATTTCATTAAACCATTCATCACTCCTTACATTAAATTATTGAGACATATTATTACATTAAATTATCAAGATATAGTGTAAATTCAAACTCCACAGCCTTTTCTACCATTCTCCCTACTTGTGCAAAAATGGGGGCTTTGGAATAGGGTATGGACATCCATTAAAGCATATAGGATCAAGAAATTTTTTCAGATGTTGTAGTTACAATAGCCCTAGTAGACATGTATGCAAAATGTGGAAGCATAGACAAGGGACATTAAGTGTTTGAAAAGGTGCCTCGAATAGATATGTTCTCATGGACTACAATGATTGCAGGATATTCACAAAATGAAATTATTGAAAAGGCTATAGAAATTTCCAAGAAAATGCCACTGCCAGTTTTAAAGCCAAATTCCACAACCTTTGCTAGCATCCTCCCTACTCATACCCAAAATTCCAGCTTTGTAACAATATGGAAATCCATCAAAGCATAAATGATAGAGGAACTTTACCAAATATTATAGTCGCAACTACCCTAGTAGAAATCCATGCAAAAAATGGAAGCATTAACAAGACATGTGAACTGTTTGACATAATACCTAAAAAAGATGTCATCTAATAGATTACATTGGTTGCAAGATATGTACAAAATTTGTTTGTTGAAAAGGCTTTATAAAATTTTAATAAAATGCAATCAACAGGTGTAAAGCCAAATTCCACAACCTTCACCAGTATCCTCCCTACCTATGCCAAAATGGGAGCTTTGGAACAGGGTATGAGCATCCATCCAGGCATCATGGAAGAGGATTTTTTCAGATATTATAGTTGGAAATACTCTAATAGACATGTATGCAAAATGTGGAAGCATAGAAAATACATGTGAACTCTTTGACAAAATGCCTCAAAGAGAGGTTATCTCATGGAATGTAATGATTGTAGGACATCCCGAAAATGGATTTTTTTAAAAAGCTTTAGAAACTTTCATGCAAATGTGATTGGCAGGTGTAAATCCAAACTCCATAAATTTTTCTTAGCATTCTCCCTGCCTATGACAAAATAGGAGCATTGGAACAAGGTATGGACATCCATTAAAGCGTAAAGAATAGAGAATTTTTTTAGATGTTGCAGTTGCAGCTACCCTGATGTGATTGTTTGAAAAAATTCCCTAAAGAGATGTCATTTAATGGAATGTAATGATTTCAAGATATGCACAACATGGATTTGATAAGGATTCTCTTAAAATCTTTCAATTAATGAAGTACTCTCAAACATGTGTTGACAATTTAAGCTTTTCTTGTGTTATATATGCATGCATCCATATAGTTTTAGTGGATGTGGACTGCACATACTACAATACATGAGTAACCCTTATTGCATTACACCTACAACTAATCATTATGTTTGCATGGTTGACCTTCTTGCCCAAGCTGACTATCTTGAAGACACTCTACACTTTATCATTAAGATGCCAAGATGTGTTTTTTGGGTGCTTGTAGATTGAATATAAACATTGATTAAGTAGGCCCAACTTATGAATGTAGAAATTGATTAAGTAGGCCTAGCTTGTGGTGGGTAACTTTGATACATGCATTCTATGCAACACTTGTCATATTAGCTGTAGTCCTAGAGGAGCTTTGATGTTCATATCATTCATTGCTTTAGGTTTCTTGTCATGACATACCTAATGCTTGAGTAGAATGCATTGCATTCTAACAATAGAACAATTGCTTTCTTGAGCATAAATAATATCTAATGATATAAGATTTGATGAAGCAATTTGTAACACAATTTATCCTTTCACCAATCCATCATTTGATTTTGAAGACTAGATTCACATGGAGTTTAACATGGGTTACCATGGTTACCATGCTAGAGTAAAGCTCCACTCTTCATTGTGAATAGGTGGGTCAAGTTGTTACTAATTTCAACTACTTATTTGAGTATCTTATTTCACTAGGATTTATTGAAATTGGCTTCTTGTTGCACTCTTGCACTTTTCTTATCGGCTACTCTTGTTCTATACGCAATCTACTATTTTGGTGAGAATCACCAAGTGGAAGGTGTTGAGGAATTCTTTCCAAATATGGTAGATAAAGCTAAAAAGGTTAGGGAAAAATAAATTAATTTTGACAAAAAACTAACTCTAGTAAGTGAAAAGATTTAGTGAAATCAATAAGAGCTCAAGAAAATATGAAAAATGTATTATTTGGGAATTTTACTTTTTATTTGCTATTCTCCTTCTGATTATTTGACAAAATTTACGTGTGAACCATGAAGTATTTTCATTTAGATGGAAATTTTTTTGGTAACTTTCCATTTCCTTAGCAGGCATGTGGAGGATCGTCATGGAAAAAATAGGCCCTTAAGTGGCAAAAAATTCATAAAAATCAGAGTTAGGAAACTTGACGTAAAAATTTGAATAAGTTATCTATATTATTTCAAAAATTTGTAAGAATAGAATCTATAGAAAATTGAATGTACTTTCTAAACTACTAGGTTTATTTTGAAAAAAAGAAAATCTATTTGGTGAAAATTTGAAATTTCAATGCACTAGTACTTAAATTTCAGGGAAAAAATAAGAAGTAGGTGTCTATCTGACCACCCTAACCACAATAAAATGATAATATTTTTTTATAATATTTTAGATATAGGTATAGGACTCGTGTCTCGATGTGATGCATATTTTTTTGTAATCTTTTTCCAAGTAAATAATTAATTATGAATTTTTTATTACAAATTTTAAAAAATATAAAAAACTTGTATGTCTGACCACCTTAACTTGGTCAAAACTTCATGAAATTCAATTTTTCTTTTTTAAATCCTATAATGTCTGGCTAGAAGATATGATGCATGTTTTGGTTTCAAAAATGTGATACCGTTTACAACCTATAGATATTTTTCAATCAACCTATCAATTAGGACTTTAGTCATAATTCAAATAGAAAATAAATAATAATAATTTATTAAATTCAAAATTTAAATCATAATTTATATTGGTGGAAAGCTAATAATCTCTTTTAAAAACCCTTTTCGTTTCATCAATTTTGGGTAAAAAAAAGTCGTCAGCCACATACCCTATATATACCCATCATATTGCCACTTTTTGGCTCATCATGATCCTGCACATACCCTAGCAATTGTACATAGCTAATTCTAAGTTACAAATAATTGAAGTAAGGTTTATAATATTATAATCTATGGTTATTCCAAATTGAATAGTTTAATGAGGAAGTTACAAATTGTTCGAGGTAGAGAAGAAGTATAATGAGATATAATGACCTATTTATGAGAAGTACAATTGTCCATTATTCAAATGGTTCCCTATATTTCTAGCTCATTGTTGTATTGTACCTTTCTTGTTTTTTGGGGGAAATATGCTTTATTCCTCCTAATGATAAATTAAATTCTTAGGTTAGATTCTTACCCTTTCTTGGTGACGGTCCTTGTTGGCTTTTGTTGTTTGATCTTGTTAACCTTGGTGCCTATATAGAATACACAAAAAAGGATTTTTTTATACACAAAGAATACACCACGAAATTTCCATCATTGTTTGGCCTAGAAGTGTATGTAAGGAAGCTAAGGTAGCAAAAAAAAATCTTACACTAATCTTGAGAGGAGGATAATACAAAGCTTTATAGATCTTTACAATAGTTACAAAAACATAGCTAGAAATAAACATAAATATCATGCATACCACAACACAATAATTTATGTGGGGAAAAACCTTTCAAGAGAAAAACCCCACACCCCAAAGCCCACCCAATATATTATCCAGAAATCACAAATATTGTAATATACTTACAGAGCAATCTTCTCATAGGAGTATTACCAACCAAAAATCTAGAGGAAACACAACCACTATTAGAATCTCATAATACATCACAATACATAGTCATAATGCAACACCCTCATAAAATAGGGTTGACTTCTAGGGAAATTCAAGCCAACCAAATATCGACCTTAAGATCTCAGAACTAATGATGAATGGTCTAGATTTACAATAATAAAATATACATAAAATTTAGCTTTCGAGGGTGCTACCCTCGAGTCCCCACTAGGGCGCATGACCCTCAAACCCCCTTCCTGAGGGATGATCCTTCTCGACCCCTCACAGGGGGGTTACCCCCTAGTTCCCCCCTTGTCACTTAAGTATCAATAGTACCTTATGTAATTGTAAGGTTGAGATACATTTCCCCAACAGTGTAGCCACTAGGTTTAATTATTGTAAGAGTGATTATTTTGAAGAATTTACCCAAATTGTAGGATATAATTAGTGCCAAAGATTTGAAGAATTTTAATATCTGAAACATTGAGGCTTGGGAGCTATATAAAATAACATTAATAGTTGATAGGTCTTTAGTGCCATACAATTATATTTTTAAATTAAGGAGAAAAATATTTCTTCCATTGTTGAGCATGAGTTGCCAAGACTGACTATAATTATAATTTTAACTAGTTCTTCTTTATTTAATGTATTATTCTTTAATGCTCTTGTAAATTTGAATTATTGGTATTTCTCTTTTTTCTTAAATAAACGAAAGAGTATTAGTAAAGTTCACACTATTAACTAGGAGAATAGTATGACTATAAGATTGAGGAGAAACCAAAATTTTCTTTAGTTGAACATGAGACTGGTTATTTATTGTTTAATTAAAATTCACCAAGCTTGACAATAATTTGTATTGTAAGCAGTCTTCTTTCAGTAATATATTTGGCTTTAATGTTCTTGTAGATTTGAACTATTACAATTTTTTTTTAAAATATTCACAAAGTGTTGTTGTAGTTTATACTATTAAGTGGAGAATAGTTGTCATACCCATTTGAGATGTAGACACAAATATTTTTCCAATTTGATTGGTCCTGCCTACTAATGTAATTAATGAAGTTCATATAAATAAATATAATGAGCTCATGGAATCACTAAAATATGTCACATTTTCCAAGTGTAGTCATCACATGCAATATCACTTAAAGCTCCATTAGATGGGGAAGCATATTGATTCCTCTTCATTTGAACAAGGAGAATGGATAAGAATAGACTGTGTGCAACATTATTTTGTTGGATCCTATGCATTTAATTGTAAGGAAAATAAATGTGTACATAGTGGCTATGAAAAAAGGAAAACAATGTGTAATGACGGAAAAGATTCTCCATCTTTGTTGCTTAATTTCAGAGTGATTAATGATAAAGTGGACTTGATATCACCTTGATCTAGTGTTGTGATGTGTTTTACACATCCACGTTAGGTTTAGGGCCCTTCTAAGCTAAATAAATCAAACTATGCCCTAATTTAGTGTTGTAAAGTGTATTTATTTACACCTTCACATTAAATTTAGTAGGCTTAAACAAATTAAGTGGACCTAATCTAGTGTTGTAATGTGTTTTACACATTCACATGAGATTTTGGACACTTTTAAGCTAAATAGACCCAACTTTGCCTTAATTTAGTGTTGTAAAGTGTATTTATTCACACTTTCACATTGGATTTTGGGCCCTCTTGCAATTATGAACTTAATATCATCATTAATAGGCCCCTATGACCCTACAATGTGCATCCCAAGGCTTATTTCAGCTAGAAACTTGACAAAATAATCAAAAACATAAAAAAATATGAAAAACCACCCCAAAAATATAGAGTGGGACTCACTGACCACCTTGGGCGAATGAGTCCCCATAAGTGGGACCCATACACCAAAAGTGGGGAATGGGTCCCATTTGGGTTTTTTTTAGGTTTTGAGTAGGAAAATTGGCATTTAAGTTCAAATTTCATGAATGTCAGCCTATGGGATCCAATTAACGGGATATTAAATGGATTGCCTATATAAATGGGCTTTCAAATCATTATTTCATTAAGCCTACATGATATCAAGTCAAGCACTTTTAACCATTCCAAGACTTTACATGATCATCAAGAGAGCATTCAAAATCATTTTTAATACATTCAAGGGCATAATTCTTCATCAATTGTTGCAAAAATTCAAGAACCATTATCATGCTAAGATTATCAAGCGTTGAGCATGTTATTGAGCTAGTGTTGTGATTTAGCATTGAATATCCAAGATCAATAATTGTTCTACGCCTATTGTCGAGATCAAGATCTACATCCTTCATGGCCATTTCATGTTGAGTTGTACATTTGCAAGACATCATTTACAAGGCATTATTTTTCATGATTCATGTTCTTTATTTCGTGTTTCATGCCTTCATTTCATTATCTCATCATTTCGTTTGATTACCTACAAGGGGTTTGACCAAGGAAAATCCCTATTCACTAACAATCAACAAGTTTTTCTCCTCTTTACATGTGTGATTGTATATCTATGTGTCTTGGATCTTGAAGGATCATTTAAGATTAGGTTACAAACTTGGAGAAAGTTCTTGGAATTTTCCTCTCATTTGCAAGGTTGCTATCTTCACTAAAAAGTCACCTACAACCTTGAAACCATAGTTTCAGATCTAGAAACAAAGAGGAACAAAAAGAGAAGACATTGAAGACCATATTTAGTCTTTGAAGCTATAGAAAACCCTAACTAGGCTCATTCACCAGTTCTAGTGAATGAGTCCTAGTTTAGGTCAATTTTGAGATTTTTGAAGTTTTAGATACACTTTTCCAGAATCCCATTCCTTTACAAAAACCTAGATATGGGATTGATTTTCCTACCTTGGTGAATGAGTTCCATTAGGCATAAATTTTAGGTTATTCAACATTTTAGGTCTACATTCAAGCTCTCTCAAATTTCCAAGTATTCCTCTGTACTTTTCCAGTATGTTGTTTTGATTTATTTACAATTATAGGCCATTTATTCAAGTTTCATGCATCCGTAGGTTTTTTAATTAGATCTTGCATTTCATACATTTTTGCAAGCCCTAGCTTGGTGGTTCAAACCCATTTTATAATATTTTTTTATACTCAAGGACACCCCTATTTTTCATATCTCTTTTCCCTTTCTTTATTGGATTGAGATCTCTAGGGCCTCCTTGAATGAAACTTGAGGGAAATAGGTCTATGTCCCTAAACACCTAGTTTGTGTTCCACCTCCCAAATGGTGGAACACCTATTTCTATTGTTTCATTTTGGTGAACCTGCATTTAGAACGTGTGTCATTTCTGATTTGGAGTGCAACATCATCCTAGATCTTTCTTGCATTAACATTGCATTAATTAATTGGCATTCTAGAGTTTCTAATTTTGCATTAGTGAAAGTGCATATAGGTTATATTTTTGCATATCAAATCATTGAAAATAATATAAAATTTGCATTTGCATTTAGTTTACATATCATACAACATAAAAAGCATAAAAACATTTTTTTTTTAATTGTGAGAAAAACCCTAATTGGGACTCATACACTGCTTTGGGTGAATTAGTCCCATTCGTGATTTTAAACTATCTTTTATAGGATTAAAAACCTCATTTTTATGCTTCCTAAGTTTCTTGGTAACATATACTATAAGTATGGAAAGTTTCAGGGACATCTGTTTTATGCATCTAAGTCAAAAACATCAATTTAGGGTAGTCATTTTTTAAATCATTTCAATAGAAAACATCATAGGATCTGAAAATGTTCACATTTTTGAAACTTTTCATAATATGGATAAAAAAACTTTTCACTTTTGGGCTAATGCAAGACGTTGGGTCCACAAAAAGCTCAAAAAGTGGAAGTGTTTTTTTTGCTTTTTAGAATTTGTCACACTTGGACTAAAAATTTGAGGCACTTACACAATGAATCTTAAAAAAAGTCAGAAATATGAAATTTAGCATTTTGAATCTAGTTTCCAAAAATGTAATATATTCAAATACCCAGATTGTAGAAATTAAATTTTGATAGGGATGTATAAAAACCACTTTTTAAAAGTCGTTTTTGTACCATACCATGCACGTGTACAGACACCACTTTTTGACCTAGATAAAAGTATTTTTCTAATTCCTTTTGGAGAAGGAGAGCTAACAACATGAAGATTGATGAGAAATTTTTTTTGTAATTTTTTTGAATATATTTTTTTTACAGAATTTTTATTGGCCTTAATTGCTATTTTTAAAAATCGTGTACATATATCATAATTGGACCTAAACTAAACATTTTTTGAATTTTTTTTTTTCATTGTGTAGAGAATTTTCTGAATATTGATGCCATATAATTTTTTTACAAGAAACTTAACCAATAAAAGTTATTAAAAAACAAAAAAACCTTGATATTTCAAGTTTAAGTACTAGTTTTCTTATAAATTAATTAAAAAATAAAAAATATAATCCAATATTAATAAAAATTATATATTTTCAAACTAGGCATTGTGTTCTCTAATGGGTTTTAATTTTATACATTGATTTAGAAAAAAAGTCCATCAACCATATTGTTAAAGTTAGTTTTTTTCTCTTGAAATTGCCCTAACTTTGTACTTGTAGGTCTAAGCCTAGGTGTTGGGTTACCATGCCTTTTCTAAGCCTAAATCGAAATGAAAAACATATCTTGTGGAGTTTCAAACCTTTTGGAACAAGTACACACTTCAAATTGGGTACCTATTTTAAAAAATGAATGGGTAATTGTTTTAAAGTTGAAAAATGACACTTCCCCTGAATGTGGACCCAACTTCTAGCTCAAACCCTTTTCCATACACAATTTTCACATTTGTAAAGCTTTGCATAATTTTGATAAAAGTGCTTTTCATATTTTGATATACATTGTTGGCATTCTTAAATTTTTGCATACATTGGATAAAAGTACTTTTCATCTTTGGATGTAAATTGTTTACATTCTTGAAACATTACATGAGATGGTTAGAAGTACTTTTCATTCTAGTTCAAAAAATGTTAAATGTCTTACATATCTAGGTATGCTAAGAAAATTTTCATATCCCCTCCCTATGAGAGTGTTTTAGTGAAAGAGAATACAACCTTGGACATTCCTAACATTCCTATTCGTTCTTCTCCTAATATCTCTCCTATTGGTGAAGAAGATATTTTGGTGTTAGAAGAACCAATCAATGAGAGTTTTGAGAATCCTAGTTGTTTCTCTCCTTCTACCTCTCTTATAGGTAATAATGATGATCACATAACACAACAAGGGACCATTGAAACCTACCTACATAATACTTCAACTAGTCTACATTCATCTCCCAACATCTTCTCCTCTTGTGATAATGTTTTAGAGGATGAAAGTGTAAGTGAGGAAGATATGTTAGTGTTGTATGATCAAAACTTTAAGATCCATGAAAAACATCTTTATGTTTCCTCTCTTATTTTGGAAGACATTATAGGACAAAGGAATGAAATCATAAATGACCATGACAATCACATTTGTTCTTATCCTAGTATCTCTCATAGTTGTGAAGAAGATACTTTGATGTTAGAAAATACAATCGATGAAAGTCATGGGAATCTTGATTTTCTCTCTTACCCTAGACAAAAAAATAGTGAACAAGGAAACACCATCATTGATTTACCGAGACAATTCAACCATTGATCATTCCCCTGCTTGCGATGAAGTCATTTTGGAAGAACCAATCCTTGAATGTCAAGAACATTTGGGTATGTGCAGGATCACGATGGAAAAAATAGGCCCTTAAGTGGCAAAAAATTCAGAAAAATCAGAGTTAGGAAACTTGAAAATTTGAATGATTATCCTATATTATTTAAAAATATTTAAGGTAGATCTATAGAAAATTGAATGAACTTAAACTACAGTTTCTTAAAAAAAAATCTAACTGTGATGAAAATTTGAAATTTCAATTGGTGATACATAACAATTTTAAGGAAAAAAAAAAAAAGCGTGGCGTCATCGTCTCTGACCACAATAAAATGATAATGTTTTTATAATATTTTAGATCTAAATGGAGGACTCATATCACATTCTTGATCTCATAATTTTTATAATTTTTTCCAAGTAAATAATTAATTCATAAATTTTTACAATTTCATCTCAAAAATCATTATATTTGTCCACCTTAACTTGGTCAAAATTCATGCAAATTCATTTTTAATCTATATGCAAGCACGAATGTAACACATATTTGATTCAAAAAATGGGATGCTCATAAAAGCTTCGCAATTTTTCAATCACTTTATAAATTGAGGACTTTGATACATCAATTCAAATGAAAATAGATAATAATTATTTACTAAATTCAGTAGCTGCATTTATATTAGTGGAAGTAGAATCTTCTTTAGGAAACCCTTTTCGTTTCATCAATTTTGGGTAAAAACAAGTTGTCAGCCCCAAACCCTACACATACCCATCATATTGCCACTTTTTAGGCCCATCATGATCCTGCACATGCCCATTTGGTGCAAGAAAATGACAATAATAGTGATGTGACTTCATTAGATTATGGTGAAAAGATGATACTAGATTTCCCTTTATTAAAAATACATGAAACCAATACCGCTAAGGTTATGAATGTACAAGTGTCCATTAGACCCCCCTTAACTATTGGACTTCCTCCATACCCTGTGGGACATCCTAAGAATCCTCTAATCCTTTACCTAACCTTGACACAAACCTCCAACTGAAAACAAACTTGAACTTATCCTCTACCTACCTAAGAATAATGTGTCGTAGCAGTTGAGTCATAATACCATTGCTCATACATATAAAACTAGAAACAATCCACAACCAAGACAAACAACATCAACATCAATCCCTTTGCCTAATCCCATTTTTCCTAGTGCTCCTCGTTTAACCTCGCATAGTGGGAAGGAATATGATCTTGTTGAACAACTAAATAATACTCCTACAAAGATATCCCTTTGGGACCTTGTAGACACTAAAAAATGTCTTGAATGATGTCATGCACTCGAATAAGGTATACTAACATCATTTCCTCTTGAAACCCATCATATTTTCACTCAACTAATTAAATTATCCCAACTACTTAATTAAATGCACCATTTGCATCTATTAGCCTAATTCAATGTAATCAGGTTAATTCCCCCTTTCACGCTAACTTTTCGTCTCATTAAATTAAATTAATAAAATTATTTAATTTAATTCCATAAGTCTTCTTATTTAATTAAACAACCCTAAGTTATTCAATTACATGTCATTTCACCTTTCCCTCTTTCATTAAATCATTTAATTTAGTGAATATCACTTTATTCTTCTAAATTAATCTAATTAGCAATTATCTAATTAATCTAATTCCTCCCACTTGCAAGGGAATATTCCCTCCCCTTTTGCATAATTTAACTTTCTTTTAATTTGTAAAATATCCTTTTCCTCACCCATGAGAATATTCTAAAGAATATTCTCTCCTCCAATCATTTGAAATGGGAATATATTCTCACTTAGCTTCATATGCAAATTAACTTGTGACTTCATGTGCAAGTTAACTTTTGACCTCTTGTACAGGTCAAAAGTGTGCTTGTTTGGAAGGAAGAGAACCCTTGATTAAATCTCATCTTGCATTCTCACCCATTGATGAGAATCCATGATCCATGTCTCTTATTTCCTCCATCCTTGACTATTGATTAGCTTTTTCAATCTCAACCCTTCATTTCTCATTTGCTTTCCTATAAATAGAACACCATTTGGAGACAAATGGATCCACCTTTTTCAAAGCAAACTTATGTTGTTGAAATCACTCACACTCACACTCATTTTTAGCTCACATTTAACATATTTTAGTTCATTTTAGTTGCATACATAGCTTAGCTTCCATTAATGGCTTCCATAATGCATCCATTTAGCTAATTAGATAATTAGGGTTTGAATCTTTTTAGTTTAAATCTCATTTAGGTTAGCTTAGCAATTACATCTTTGAATCATTTTAGCATAAATCATGGTAGATTAGCTTTTGCATTATACTCATTTTAGCATAGATCATGTTTTCAATCACATCTCACAACTATTTCATCGATTCTCTTCAATGGAATCAATTGAAACAAGCTAACTGATCACGAGATTGGGAAAGGGTCACCATTCCACATCAACGTGACACCACTCCCAAAATGGGATAAGTTTCAAATGGGTTAGAGTAGACATTATAATTTTTTTTTGTAACTTAGAATGCTTTGCTTTGATGAATGTTTTACTTAACTTCAATTCGATTGATCCTGTGGGTAAATGCAAGAAGATGTGTCCATGAAGCATGGAAGTTTTTGCCTTAGGAAAAAAAATGAAATCAGCTTACAAAAATTGAGATCCCGCTTTTTAATAAATAGGATCCTGAGCCTAAATTTTCAAAATAGGCTCCTGTTTTGAAAAAAAATCCATTTTTGGAAAAGTTTCAAAACGAGATCTCATTTTGAAAATTTTCCAAAAATGAAAATTTCCAAAATGGAAAGTTTTCAAAGCGGGATCTGTTTTGAAAACTTTATTTTGGAAACTTTCAACTTTTTGAAAAATTTCCATTTTTTGGAAGTTTTCAAAATAGAATCCATTTTAGCTTTTGTTTTTACAATTTTCAAAATGAGATCCTGTTTTAAAAAATGAGATCCTATTTCATAGAACCATAAAAAAAGTGTTTTTTTAATGAAAGGGGATCCCATTTTAAAATAGGATCCCATTTTTTAAAATATGAATTTTTGGTCAGGTTTTTGGCTTGTTTTTTGGTTTAGGAAATGGCTTGGGTACCCAAACCTAAGCTTTGGACTTGGTTTGACCAATAACTTGAAATTCATGTTAATGTCATAGGAAAATAGTGACTTTGGACATATGTCTGAAGACCCATTTTGTAGATTTTTTTTTACAAAATTAAAACCCATTATAGATGGGACAGTGCAAATTCCAAATATTTTTTTTTTTATAATTTGGTTATTTTTTCTATTTTTCAATTAATTTCTAATGAAACTGGTCCATAAACTTGAATTATCATGGTTTTTAGTATTTTAATAACTTTTTATTAAAATATTTTTTAGTAAAACGAATTGCACCAAAACGTACTTGAGAATTCTTTTCAATATGAAAAAAAAATTCAATAACTGATAATTTTAGGTCATCTTATGCATGACGTACATGATGATTTTTCAAAACAACAAATATGGCCAATAAAAATTTAACAAAAAAAATAATTCAATAAAAAATTACAAAAAAATATAAAAAATGTGCTTTAGTGAGTTATGAATCTTTTCCCAAAAGGATTTAGAAAAATATGATTGTTTAGGTCAAAATATGGATGACGTACACATGCATGGTATGGTTAAAAAAAAGGTGACTTTTAAACAGTGGTTTTTAGAAATGTCTATTGAAAACCATTTTTTATCATCTGGGTATTGAAATAAATTACATATTTGGAAACTAGATTCTGAGTACTACATTTTATGATTAGTGACCTTTTTTAAGATTCCATCTCTAAGTGCTTCAAATTTTAAGGTCAAATGTGACAAATTCTGAAAATCAAGGAAAACACCCACTTTTTGGCCAAAAAGTGGAATCAAATTCTTGCACACACCCTTGTTTAGATTGAGTATTAAAGTGGCTTATTTATGCTTTGATTCTTCATGGATCAAGTGTAATCAACCCATACTAATATCCTTGGTTGATATTCTGGCACTGGGAAAAATTGATCAAATTTAATCAATTTCTATCTTGAATTCTATTTGTTTTTATTTTTGCAGAATAAAGCGACGCCCAAAACAATTTCAACAATGCACTTTGCAGGGCATCGCCATATAGTGATGCTATCTTAATCTGAAATAGGGACACCTATTAAATACATTGATGCTAATTAAAAAATAGCGATGCTAATACTTTTTAGAGGTATCCAAATTTGCAAACGGCGACACTCGACCAAATAGTGATGCTATCGTGCTCACTATTTTCTCTATAGAGTGACACCCTAGTTCACCAGAGCAATGCTATCATGAATAGCGATGCCCAACTATGGTAAGAAATTTAATGATCATTTTTAGCATTTATTTTAATTTTTTCGATTCTTTAGAGTACTAACATTCCTCCAACGTTGTTCTAGATTTTAGACTAATGCAGTTTTGCAGGATTAGACGACACGAAGTTAAAGTGAAGAATCATTCTCATCTTAAGATTTTATGATTGTAACAAGCGTTTGATGCTTTGGGGAAATTATAACCCAATTTCTTATGATTTTTACTTTATGCTCTAGGACCTCACTAAATTTCATTTGGGTTTAAAATGAATGCTCAAACAGGACTAAAATACCCTCATTTTATCATTGTCTTTTGGGTTTAAAATTGTACAAGGAAACTTAACATTTCATTTGGTGCATAAAATGAAGTCATCTTAGCTTTAGTTGGTAAATTTAATGAGTGTTTGATTTTTTGTGACACACTTGTAGTTTATATCCAATCCCCTTGCACTTCATGCGATCTTGGGTAAAGAGAAACACTCCGATTGTACTTCACTATTTGTGTGCGCTTATAGTACGTATCCAATCCCCTTGCACTTCATGTGATCTTGGGTGAAGATAAATACTTAAGTACACTTTCATGCTTTGTGTTACCCTTAAGAGAGGATTTACTATGAGACACCCTACAACGGGAAACTCATACACAAGTTCTTGCAAACATGTTTACCAATGAACTATATTAAAGGTTGAGAAATCATGAGAAAGTACCTTCTATCTTGGACTATATAACATACTACACCTAGTACCATGCCTTAAGTGGAACATGAATGGTAGTAAGAACCTTAAGTGACAAAGTGGGTGTGTATATGGCTGGGTGTTCTTGATTTGTTACTAAGAACCAAATTATTTAGTTACCAAAAATCCATAATGCCTGTTGGTGCAAGAATGGTCATTTTGAAGCTACTCCACATTTTTACTATTCATTGTTGAAACAAAAAATTCCTTAGGATCTTAGGATCTTCAATATTTTGAGATTTGGTGGTCCTGAGAAGTGTGTGTTGTCGAGGGGAGCTAGTGTCACCAAATCTCTAACTGTTCACAATGTCTTAGTATTTGGAGAAATCTGAGTGGGGACTCAACAAGTTTGGCCATTTTAACCTAGGATTGTAAATGATTATGAGTCATTTTAATACATCACTTGGTTCCAAAACGTTACAGACAAACATTCACTATCGTCTTTAAAATTTCAAACACTTTGGCTTAAATATGGATACCTTTTGAAATAGCCTTAATATTACTACTTGTCCTAAGGATTTCTATCCTTAGATATTTCTAAATATCTTGACTTATATCTCAATCCATATTTTCCAAAGACAACATAGGAAATTATGGCTTCAACTCATGATTCTCACAAAATGGACATTGTGAAAGTTATGATGCTTTTGATATAAACATTTAGTTTGAAAACTTAATCAAGACAAGTGTTTTTGGTAAAATAAATTTACCTAAGCAAGGTAAATTGAAAATTTCAACCCCACATGACTATTTGGAGACCAATTTATCCCATTGAACAACCTAATCTTGAAGGTGCTATCATTCAACCAAACATTGAACTCACTAACATAGAACAAACCAATATCATTAGTAGTTTGAGAAGTTCCACTTTTTAAACAAAAAAAACACCTACCGAGTGGAGAAACACAACAAAAAAAAGAACACCTACCCACATGGCAATAAATATCTTCCTTTCTTCCATAAGCTTGAACTTTTCCAAATGATCTCACACAAAGTCAGGATCCCCAAAACAAGGTCTATAGGTCATCATTTCAAACTTAGGCATCTTAGTCCAAAATATCTCAAGAAATACCTTTTGGCACTTCATGAAACCAAAACTAGGTTGGTATATAACTTCTACAAATGTGCTTCAAGGAAAAATCCAAAATTGTATTGCTTATTTTACACTCAGAACCTTGGTCTGTTTCAAAATTTTGAACTTCTCTATGTCATTGGGTCTTTAGGGTTTGAAAAATTTAGAGGTCTAGCATGTTCCTCACTACCTTGGTCTTGTCAAAAAAAGGTTCACTTTAGGTCAACATTGGGACAAACATTTCATCCACCCCTTCATCAAAATTTCATCTTTCACTTCACCAAACTTTTACAAAATTTAGAATACACCTAGACTTTTTGACTTAAACATCCATTAAACCAACCCCTAACTTAGCTACTTTGTATGTGAAATGTATCCTTTTCCATGCATTTGGTTAAGTTAGTTATCATCCTTGAACTAGATCATCTTGAATGTCATGAGTCTACCCTAAAAATTTCCAAGTTCATCAACATCCTTTATCCTAACATGAAAACATCAAACTTAAGTCAAAAGTGTTGTCCCAAAATGTTTGCAAATATCACTCCCCACATCACCCATCATTTCATCCCCCATTATCACCATTGCTCTAAAAAGACTTAGAGCCTCCCTTTTACCTATATTTGAGTCAACTAGAGAGTTCAAACATTACAAATCACAAAACAACTCTCCCAAAGGTGATACAAAATTTATGGTAAAGATAAGATCACAACACAAGAGAATCATGGAGAAAACCAAAGTCACATTTACCTCAAGTGATCCAAATCCTCTATAATTTGATCCAAGAAGTCAAGTTACCCCATCACAACAACCATCATCTCCATCAGGGCCATATGAGATAGAAGACATCACGAACAATCCATTTGAACTTACTAGGGAGGAAATCATAGAACATCAAGCCTTTGAAAATATAGCTCCTATCTGCCCATCGTTTGTTGCACAAAATTTGACACAAGGCTTCACAACTCCATCACTAGGGAAAAATCAAACATACATTCCTAGTCTTGCAACAA